>VDFB02311071.1:0-26109 GCA_007258455.2 Sequoia sempervirens | reverse complement strand
GCATCTCCAATCAAATCTATAGGATTCCAGAACCTCTCTACATCAGACTTCAAATTCCAGGTGCACCTCTCTAGTCTTGTTTAATTCTATTATCATTCTTAGGTGTTTTTGCATACATCATTGTGTTTTCAAACAAGTTGGATATCTTAGGTTTAGCATTAATAATCATCTTTATTTTTCAATTTTTTGCATTTAGACATTGTATTTAGGCATATTGCATGCATCCATACATTAATCTTGAGTGTAGACATTAGTATTTGGGTCCATTTCTCTCCTTTTAGGTGAAAAACCCTAGAAATCAAGAGAAACCCGTGGATACCCAAAATTGGTGTCCACATTGCCAAACCAGTTCACACACTAGTGAACACAAATTTCACTCTTCATCAAACCAGAAGTTAAAATTTGGGATGTATCACCCAAGGATTCCCATAAACAACAATTCAAATCCAGACAAGCATAGGATCAACACAGAAGAAATGCAGAGCACATACTGGAGCACATTCTGAACACATACACAATTTTGACTTCACCAATTTATCAATTTTCTCAAAATCACTTGGTAAGACATCATATCAGCACACCTGCAACACCATAAAGATAGCTCCATGTACTCACAACATTTCAATATTATCTCAACTATACATGTACAACCTCCAATCACTTGATTCATTTCTCTACAACATCCTATAATGTGTTGAAATCAATGACAACATTAATGACAACACCACCAAACTCACTCATACTTGCAACACACCCATTCTAAACTTACATGAAAAAACAAAAAAAGACAAAGAGGTGAAACACATAAAATGCATTAGAAATAAAACCTTAAATAAAAATAAAACTATTAGAATGTGATGAAAAATATAATGTAAAAATTAAAATAAGTTCTTAATAATAGAGAGAAATGAGAAAATTTTCTTATGATCTCTCATCCCATAAAGGGGAGAGATATTCCAAATGGGAATTTTTTCAATGATTTCCAAATGACTTGAATTTTTTAGAGATTATTTGCGATGATTTGCAGATGTATTTTCAATATATGCAATTGCCATGCATTAGCTTGTGAACACTTGCAAAAAGGGAAAACTTAAAAAATAAAGTGTTAGAGGGGAGCCTAGTTTAGACATCTCCATTGTTGATTTTCCAACATAAAAATAATGTAGATAAGAGTATTTAGACTATGGAAATAGAAAAAAATGGGTATGGTGGATAACAAGAGTAGAAACAACAAAAGGGTAGTAGAAAAAGATAAAAACCCTAGGAAGTAAAAATAAGAAAAAAATGCTACGATATGGAGATAAGGATGAGCATGAGGGCCAAAGAACCAAAGGATGAAAATAAATGTTGAAAGGAAGGGAGTTTCAAAACATGGAAAAGAACATGGGGCTCTAATAACTACAGAAGATTAAAATTGGGAAACATAACAGTCATAGAAAAAGACTCCAAAGGGCTCCAAAGTAGAGTTTAAAAGGTTCTAATGGATTTAATCTATAACAAGACTCCAATAACTCTAAATCTCCAAGAAGAAAATTCAAGATGATAGCAAGATTGTAGCTTATGGTATGATTGTTGAAATGAGATGAAAGATAATCTATTTATATATTTTTATAGTATTTTTCAAGAAAATAAATAATAAAAATATAGAAGGTGGATGATGAATTAATATCCACCAAATTTTGGTGTGATTAACTACAAAAAAATAGGAGCACCCCCAAAGGATACCCTATGGGACACATGTGTCCCAAAGGAATACTACTAGTATTTAGTTTTAGAGCCACCAAGTTTACATAGAAGATGCATGAAGATAATCAGATATATTTGGAAGTGGTTTCATCCTAAAAGGATCTCTACAATGTGAGAAATATGGAGAATATGATAAAAGGGGAACATAATTATGCATGAGGGAAAGTCACAAATATTAAAATTTAGGTGGGTAGAATAAAATTGACATGAGAAATAATAAACATGAATTATACAGAAGGGGAACACATAAGAACATAGGGATAAATAAGAGGCAACAAGACAAGGCTAAGTGTAAATAAGTACTAGAGAAAATACCCACAAAGCTAGATAAAGTGAACAAAGATAAAAATAAGGTTAAAAACACATACAAGTGAAAACACCTAAAATGTATGTTATTAAAGAAATTGTAAAGTATGCAATTTTTGTTATTAAATTTTATCCCCGCTTTAATGGGCTAATGATACACTAAAGAAAAATAAGAAAAATAAAATCATCATAACCTTCTCACACTAATTTTATGCAATATTATTTTTTTATAGATAAAAAGAATTAAATAAAAAGAAATATTAATAATAATTGAATGACCCTCGAAGAAGTGGGAGATTCCTTTCAAAGGATTCCTGGCTCAGGAAGATCTAGCTGTAATGTTTAAGCTCAATTACCTCATAATTGGAAGCATCTGGGGCACACAATTATTCTATGGATCATAATCAGCCCCCAAAAGCGGTGGGAGGGCTATTCAACCCTCTGCGGTTGTTCATTTTCTTCAAACCCAATGGATTGTGTCAACGCCAGCGAGGTCGAGAAATTGTAGGTGTACTCTAGGAAAGAGCAATTTCAAGTAGGAAGATGCTCCTCAGAACCGGCCGCTCAAAATACATTTCTTTAGTGCAAAGGGTCTGAGTGATCTTTCTCAACAATTTATCAGCACAGTACATGGTTTTCAAGAGATTTATGATGCCTTAAACCGCACTTGAATATGAAAATGAAAACATATTCTTCAAAGCATTGAGTAAGAATGCCCAGTTTATCTACCCAAACATTGAAGCAAAGGTTTTAAAAAAAAATTGTTTGCATCTCTTTCCTTCGGTTGCATGAATGTGTGTTGATTGTTCCTATCCCAGATGGATCAGCCTAATAGTGCAACCAAAGTGCTTGTTGTAATCACAACAATATTCACCAAATGTGCAAAGGTTCAGGCAACTGGTCCGTGACGCAAGAGAAAACTCTCATAAGATTTCTGCTTGCAGAGTAGGGACAAGACCAAACTGGTTGTGAGGAAATCCAAGGAGAAAATTAGGTGGTATGAGTGGATGAAGATTAATAGTAGAAAATTGTAGGTTTTGAAGTTAATTTTGGGTTCCTTTTTTGAATTTTTGGGTTTGTTCAAGAAATCTGGGGCTATAAAGTTTTATCATGGGCATGATCTTCTACCTGAGGGTCTACTATGGCAATTATATAAGGTATAAATGGTGTTTTTTCAAGAAGATTATCAAACAGTTTTGCTGGGTAGTTTTTTGGTACAATGAATTTGTAAACTCATACTATGAATCCCTTCTATCGGGATAATTTTGTAAGATTTTGTATCAAATCGAGCTACAACTAGAGGTTTTCTTCATGGTTCTTTCCTACTGGTATGCTCTTTTGAACCAGGATTTTGTATTTTATTATTTAATTATATTATAATATATTATAGTGGCTTGCCACTTTTGTTTAAAAAATAATAATAATTGAATGACCCATGAAGTAAATGACCAAAAATCTCACATATTAAATTTCTCTTGATTGTTGTGAAATAATATTTTTTTTATTGAGATTTGAACTCAACACCATATAAGTGCCTATAACATGACTTTACTATTAGACCAAGTTCCCTTAGACAAGTGGAATAATACTTAGTGTGACAGTTAAATGAAGGAAACTGGAGATAGAATACCTACGCCAAGGAAATATATAATGATTTTCTTTAAGTATACATTATGTCAATTCAACCCTCCACGTGATAGATCAAAACATTATGTCAATTCAACCTTCCACGTGATAGATCAAAACAATAATAGTTCAAATTTAAGCCCACAATGCCCAAATTCTATTATGCTTTTCTAAAGGTTGATACATTCTATTTAAGTTAAAATATATCCTTTCCCCTACCCTATGTTAACATATCCTTTTTCCATCCTATACACATGATTCCATTTTAGAAGATGTTTTAGCTACATTTATAGGTTTATACTATTATCCTTGTCATCATGTAAATGTCCTATTCTATATAATTGCTTAGTTTAGTTGTTAGCTGGCTAATAAAGTCTTTAAGACTTAAGTATCTACTAAATTACATACACCTTCTATGTTAATTTTAATTTCTTGAATGAACTATCATCTTTGTAAATTATTTATTTGTGAATATATATCTATGTGCTAGAATGACTTATATATTCATTTATATTAGTATATAAGTTTAGAATTAAAAGTTAAAAAATGATATGAGGAATACAATAATTATAATAATGTAAATATGTTTAGTATATTTGATTGGATATGTTACTAAAGATAATAGAATATTGAATTATTATAATTATGATATTGAAATTTCTTTTGATATATCCAAATTTATGATTAATAAAAGAGAAAGATGACCATCTTGGTCCTCAATGTAATTTTTAATCATAATATAACATGGGATTATCATGAGAGTAGTTTTTTGAATACAAAGCAATGATGAGAGGGGGTGAATCAACATATATTAAAACAAATTCACATTTGCAGAAAACACACATCACATAAACTGAAAGAACAACAAAAATAAAAACATACACCACACCATAGCACCAGGATTTTTTACATGGAAAACCCTATGAGGGAAAAACCATTGTGAGAGTTAACTCACAATATAAAAGCTCACTTCTTAAAAGGTTTTACAATGTAGTTTAAGGATCACTTCCTATAATAGACTTACACACATTGAAGTGGAGACAACTTTAGACGAAAGATACAAAGGACCTAATAATACTCACTGTCTCAGAGTAGGGTACATGAAAATTATGATAAGAAAACTAAGATTTGTGGATGAGGCATCTGACGTATGTTGACATTGTAGTTCCTTTTTCACACATTTACATCTTCAAACAGATTTCATACACTTCATGTTTAGCATTCTACTTAATCCAAATCCAACACATCCATATCACTTAAAAATGATTTTTTAGGTTCTATAAATATCCTCTGCAATAATACAAAACCCTCCAATTAATTCGGCTAAAAGATGACCCTTAGATGTAACAAATGACACTACACAGGCTGACATAAAAACATATCCAAAGTGAAAGAACTTTGATTATGAATCAAAAAATGTCATGTTGAGGCCTAAGAGAACTTCCACACATTCTCTGCAATAATATTAACTAATCAGGATCAACCATAAAAAAATGAAACAAGTCATATTGGCCCAAGTAGTATCAATACCATCAACATTCTCACTATTTGACTTCACATAGTTGGGGAGATGCCCAAAATCATTATGACATACTAAAATCATTATGAAAATGAAGGTATAGGAATTGTAGACCGTGCATAATATTCAATCAACCTTTTTCTTAAGTATCTAATCATAAAATTCTAGCGTAGGAGGAGAAACCCACTAAAAGTATAGGAATAGAGCATTTTGGACAAACTATAGCTAACCGTTATTCAAAAACTATACTTGTGGACCACTACATCACTTGATAATACTAAGTAGTATGTTTTTATCATTGCAGAGCATATTTAAAAAACTAAAAGAACATCCCTTCACTTCTGGAAGAATTCAAAGCATTCCACTAGGCTTCCGTCATTTCTTTCCTCTGTTAGGGTTCATATTGGAAAACTGTTACTTGTAACTTTTACTGCAAAAAGTGTTATGGTATGATTCCTTGGATGTGGCACCTTTACAACACAATCATCTTTCCTTCAGAACTGCAAGATAAAATAATTATCTATGGAAGAATACGAATCACTAGATCATAACTTTGCCTTTTGAGTGCTTTTAACATGGCTTTTGCAACATATCTTTGTGTTTTGTACATCAACCTATGATTATATCAATGCAGACATATTATGAACACAACATAGCATGTGTATCAACCTCTACAACATACTATTGAACACACAAAATACTGAGAGGGGGTGAATTAGTATTCTCTAAAACCACTTAAACATTTAAACATCCATTTAAAGCATCATATTCAATTTTCAGTAAGGAAAGAAATGTGAAAGTAATCATCAAAGAACATAACACACGAAAACCAAATTTTTACGTGGAAAACCCAAAAAGGGAAAAACCACGGTGAGGATTAGCTCACAATATATTATAATTGGTCATAACATATTACAGAATGGCTCACTTCCTTTTGGATTCATTGTCTAGAGAATAAGAGAAATAAAAAAGAGTGGTGGCTCACTACCAAGATTTGAATTTCTAATAATGCATCTACAATATGCAGGAGATACAGTTCCATTGGAGCTCAAAATATTGAATTAACACACTTCCACACTCTGCTTTGCTTTACATTCACATCACATTTGCACTATACCCACATACTTTACATTGCATTACATACATATCATATCTACAACACCAAAATGAACTTACATTTATATGCATTACATCCACAAACACTTGCAACATCAATTAGGTTGGCCTAATTAGATGTAGCGTGCATAACATAACTTGTCAGCTCAAGATTCAAACAAAAACACTTCACGCCTTGATTCAAAACTTATAACACATCAAAATAGGTTGGAGGGGACCCATCATAACTCCATAAGACCGATCAACACTTTAACTCCACACAACCCAAAACTTATTAGGTCAGCTTTGCTGATGGAGTAACACTAAAATACACCAAATAATCATCCATAAACTGACATTCATAACTCCAATACACTTTCCAATTGGATCATAGATTCTACTGACACTTGTAAACATTTCCTCAAGACCACATAACAAAATAGTATTCCATGGTGGAATGCAAACCATTCCAAACAAGTAGTTTGCACTAGCAACGCTATCACTAGTAGACTCAATATAGTGTCATCATTGTCTTCGATACCATAGGACATAAAGAAATGAAACTTTGGATTTAGATTTCTCTAACATACACCAAAATTTCTTTAGAACTGCAGACCAAAAATATTCAAGGCAGAGCAATGTGGGCCCAAAAAATGATACTCTGTGTACTAAAAACCTGTATTCCGGACTTAGCCGAATATTCAACACATATGTTTTGTACCAGAGCAAAACTCTTGCATCTATATAGTATATTTTCATCACCTCAATCACTTATGATTCACCATCTAGCTATACATCAATCTTCACATCAAACCACAATGTTGACATCAATGACAACATTGTATATGCTCATGCTCATGTTGCCAAAAAACATACCAATGATAATCTCCTTAAACTTCCAAAAATCTCCCCCTTTGTCATTGATGGCAACATGCACAAAAATCTTCTCCAAATCTTCTTCCCCTTTGACATCAAGGGAAAAGGGCACACACATATTTTTCTATTCTTTGCTCCCCCTTTGACATCATTCACATATACTTGCTTTTCTTTTTCCTTCTCCCCCTTTCATATATACATGATTTTACCTAACTTACTCACATACTCCCCTTAATTGATATATAGATATATGCATGAGATTAATAAACTTATTCAAAATTCTAAGCAACTCCCCCTAATAGTGCTATCCATCAAAACTGATCATAATTTACACTAGTATATTATCAACTATCTTCCACATATATACAATAAAATCTAAAATTTGCATGATCAGAAAAGAAATATTCACAATCAACTAGAAGAGGGTAGGTTACTTGTGTTTGACATCTGTAATCTAGCAAGGGGTACTTCCCAATCCTTCTTACCATCTTCCCAATCTTTCTTGGCCAAACCAAGCATGCGGCTTTGTGTCTCAAACTGCATGAGAAGTTCTTCACCTTCATGTATGGTACTGGGTACCAGATTCAACTTTATTGCCTTCTCTACATTAGTCAGAGCATTGGATATGGGTTTGAACTTGGAATTCACCAGGTCTCTAAGCTATCCAAACTACACTATAATCTTTTCTTTTTGTTTTGACAGTTGGAAGAATTGTTTGTATAGATTCTCTATAGCTAACCATGTACTTCCATCTGCATCATTTGCAGGGTCATAGAAATAGGACGCCTTGTCAATATGGGACTCAATGGATTCCATCTCATCCTTTATATTTTTTGTTGAACCGGGACACTTCAATAAAAAATGAAATAAGACCTTGGCTTCCTCGACACAGTTTTGTATATCCTTAAGGTTGTTTTTCAATTTACAATGTGCAGTAGCACACTTGTCTGAAATGTCTGACAACCTTTTCTCATTCACTTTCTTGTTCGCTTCATTTTCTTCTTTCTCTAAACCACTAGAGCATTCCTTGAAATAGTTTAGAAGCAACCTCAATTGTTGCACACTGGATAGATAATTAGCACTGAGAAAACTTTCCTGCAACACCTTCACAACCTCATCTATCAATTCAATACTTTTCTGGTGGGTTTGTAAGATCTCCTTTCTAGTAGAGGCATGTAATGCATCACTGAGTTGTAACTTATGTAAGTGGGATATCTTTCCCATATCAACTTTCCCTTGTTGCATTGGAATCTTTAACAACTGAGCTAATACAACAAGTTGAAATTATAGTTGCATTCCCAATAGGCTCTTCAAGGAGTCTTTAGAGGTTCCAAAAGACTCACCAATAGTCTTCACATTCTCTTCATCCTTCTTCTCATAAGACTTTTCCTTGTCACCAATGAAATCTTTATAGTTTTCATCATTTTACTCCTTTTCAACATCACTGAACTCATCTTCATTCTTCTTCCCATCATCAACTGATTTATCATTGTTATTTGGAGGAGGAAATCTTTTTGTATTTTGTGCCTCAAATATCTTCAAGTTGTCTTGTACAACCTCTTCTTCCTACTCTGCATTCTTCTTTGTGTCCAGAGGTGGTGTGTTATGCTCTACTTGTGCATCCTTTTGCATTTCACTATATTTTTTGACAACACTCTCTTCCACCAAAGGAGTATCATTAGTATTCACATATTTTTGTATATCCTCCTTAGCTACATGCTCATGTTGAGCATCTTCCAGTACATTCACTTCAAGAAAAGAGACATCAATATTCATTTCATTGTCTGGAGTCATACCTAACTCCTTTTCCAGATTGGGAACCTTCTCAATTATCTCATTCCTTAGACTTTCCATATCATCCTTATCCCTACTCATCAAGGTAGTGGCTCTTCTTTTTTGTAGGGAGATCTCTTCTTTTCTTTAACTTGCATCTTTCTTTCTTTCTTTGAGACAAAAAAAATTACTTCTTCAATTTCCTCAATATCATTTGACTCTTCCTCATTTGATTTTTCTCTTTTTTCCTTTCTTTTAGGTCCAACATGTCTAGCTTTAGTGGCCTTTTTCTATGGAGTAAATTGAGATGTGGATTTTCTTTTATTATCAGTTGTTTGAGTGGATTTGGAAGGTAGTGGAGCAAATGTAACAACAAGAGAGGTTCTACTTGATCTTCTTGGACCAAGAATAGCTTTTAGAAGAGCATAGTTGACATTGGAAGCCACCATAGGAGCATCAGATGTACCCAATATCTTATGAATTTCCTCTTTTCTTTTAACTTCTAAGTAATGTGGAGCACCAATTTCCTTCAACACTTTGTCAACTTTCTTTTCACTAGTTTCTTCTCTCTCTTTTTGGTAAATTTTATCCATAATTTCTTTGTGCATACCAAATATTATTATTTTAGGATCTCGAGGTTTTGACAAGATAATATCTATGCAACTTTGCACAAAACCATCCTCAACCTCATAAGGTAGTTCATATATCCATACAGTTCTAGGTTCTACTGCTTCCATAAAACATAGATCTTTGTTTACCATAAAGGTTATCTCATTTTCATATTTTTGGACCAGACTATGTGGTACCATGCATCTCCCCTACAACTCTTGTTGTAATTTTTTAAAGAAACCCCAATACATGGTAGTATATGATTGTTCATTTAGAAACCCATCCATATGCTTCTTGATTTGTGTAGCTACCAAAGTGAATTTATCCTAGATTTTTCCTTTGAAGCCATGTAATTCATTTAGGAATAAAAAGGTAAGACATATGATCAAGGAACCAAACTTGAAGTTGTACTTGTTCCCTTTTTTTATTTTCATGTTTTCCATCAGTTGTTCTCTCAACATCTCACATAGGTCAATATTTTTGTTTTCTTTCACCATTTGATGAGCAGTATGAATTGTTGTGGGGATAGCAGACCCTTCCCTATTTGTGAAATAGTTTTTGTATGCAATACCCGTTGTAGCATACTAGACACCAAGATCTATTATATATTTTACTATTAGGGATATCTTATCAAACTTCACACCAGTGAGTTCCATAATAGTTTCATTCTTTACATATTTCCATACTGGGGTTGGTCTGGAGGCACATAGACTAGTAACTACCCTAATAGCATCCTTTGCGATCAAGTAGGGTTTGTCTAACCAAATGAAATTATCATGAATATAGCTCAATATTATTCTTACCCATTCCTCATTTTTGTAGAACTCTAGAAATTCTTTCTAGATATCCAAACCTTTTGTAGTGATGTTCCCATACTCTAGCTTGTAATCTCCATTTTCATTTAGTATCTCATGTCGAACCCTTTCAAAAGAAGAGGTATGATTAATTTCATTTAGGTAAGCATGGATATAAATTCTTATGTCCTCACAATACACCACATCTACTGGAATCTTTAAAAGTGCCCCATATTTGTCTACCTCCATTGCTTTGAATGTGAATATCTTGTATTTGGGCCTTGTCCTCTCAGTAACATCAATCATGGTTGGTGTAGCCATGATACCACTTACTGATACTAGTGTTCTAGATGAGTAAAACCAAAAAAATACCTAATTTTTTTTGTTTGGGTTTGCTCACAACACATGTAGAGAGTATTATTTTCTCCTTCCTTAGCACTTTCATATAAATGAGATAGTTCAGTTTAATTTAGGAACTAAATATGTTTCACACCAACCCTAGTTATTCTACAATAAATGCACTTATTTGCTTTTGACACCTAGCAGCATTCTATGGTTTGAGATATTACAGAGACCAAGGATCCTTCATGACACTTCCATAGAACATGTGGTTGCTTCAGAGGCATGACCAAGCAATTTCATATTGCTTATTACCATTATGTTGAAGATTTCAACATCTCATACATTTTAGGGGTTTGACAGAAACTACAATTACAACTCCCCTTGAATCATTACTATTTTTCCTTAATTACTGGAGGACTCATCTGCACCATGCTGAGGTACATAATCATTCTTCTTTTTCCAAAATTTATTCATTCCTTCTTTTGTTGATAGATAATAGGCTTCTTTAGGGGAGAAAAAGATCTTACACTCTTTCCCTTGCAGAATCTAGCAATGTGTCCTAATTTGTTGCAATTGTAGCAAATGGTACTAGCTTGAGAAAAAATTATTCTTTTCACATTAGACCTACAATCAAAAACCTTATGACCAAACTTGTTGCATGTCTAGCAGTAGCCATAGAAGGATTGAGAGGTCATAGCATTGTTTCTTATCACTTTATTTCTACATTGATTAGCCTTGTGGATAAAAATTTTGCAAGCATAACACTGACCATGAAATGATTGAATGTTCATAGAATTGTACCTTGAAGGCTTGAAGAGTTTATGACTCAATTTTCTTCTGCATTCAATTGCCTTATGATGAAACTTATTACAAGTATAACATTTACCATTGAACCTAGTAGGAGGAGTTTGTTTGGGAGCAGGTTTTTTGTAGTTCTTCTTTTTGCTCTAGATAGGAATCAATCCTTATCCCTTTCTTCTATCATGATTTGTCTTTGCATTTCCAGAGGATGTCTCCTTAGGCTCTTCAAGGAAAGCATTCTCCTCTTTTATTTTAGACTGTCCTTCAACTTTGAAGTTGTCATACAATTTTTTTGATTCTTTGATCATGGGACTTTTTCCTTTTTCAAAACCAAGTCCAATTTTTTTTTTAGGCTTTTTGAGAGTTAATTAACTCATCAAGAACATCATAACCACCTCTTAGTTTTAGGCCTTTGTAAATTTTCTCTTTAGCCTTTTCAAGTTCTTTTTTCAGGAATACAATATCTTCCTCTAACTATAGACACTCAGTAGTTTTGTTATTGAGTTTGATATTCAGGCAATCTTCAATCCTCTTTCCTTCTTCAACTTTGATTTTTAAATTTTAGATCATGTCTTTAGCTTCTCTAATTTTCATTTTACATCCATTGCCACCTTCTATTTGAGTTTTTAGTTTGCTAATTTCTTCTTTTTATTATTTATCTTTTTCCTTCAATTTATCTATTGTCTCTTCTGATTTTTCCAACATGTACTCATATTTGAAATTTTGCAACCTTGCTTCAAGAGTAGATATCGAAGTTCTCCTTAAAAATATACTTCACAATCTTCCAGATTGATATCCCAACCTTTAGGTTCCATTGATTCTATATCTGGTTCTAGAACAAACATATCATTGATTTCTGCAACAGACCCCATGTGTTCAAGAGCAGGATCAACCTTAGTTGTTAAACTTCTTAAGGAACTTGGATTTGATACCAATTGTTGAACACAAAGCAATGTTGATAGTGGGTGAATCAGTATATATTAAAACAATTCCCATTTGTAAAAAACACATCACATCACATGAATTGAAAGAACAACAGAAAGAAAACCATGCACCACACCATAACACTAGGATTTTTATGTGGAAAAACCAATGAGGGAAAAACCATGGTGAGAGTTAAATCAAATTATTATAGCCCACTACTTAAAAGGTTTTACAATGTAGTTTAAGGCTCACTACCTATAGACTTTCACACACTAAAGCAAAGACAATTTCAGGGAAAAGATATAAAGGAACTGATAAGACTCATTGTCTCATAGTAGGGTACATGAAAATTATGATAAGAAAACTAAGAATAAAACTGTTGTAGATGAGGCATATGACTTATGCTGACATTACAGTTCCTTTTTCACACATTTACATCTTCATATAAATTTTGCAGACTTCATGTTTAATATTCTACTTAATCCACATCCAAAACATCCATCTCACTTCACAAATGTTTTTTCCTTCTATAAATATCCTCCACAACTATATAGAACCTCCAATTAAGTCCACTAAAAGATGACCCTTAGATGTACATAATGATATTGTACAAGTCGACATCAAAACATGTCCAAAGTGAAATAACTTTGAATGGATCAATACACACTATGTTGAATCCTAAGAGAACTTCCACACATTCTCCACAATAATATTAACTAATTAGGATCAACTGCAAATAATGAAACAAGTCATGTCGGTCCAAGTAGTATCAATACCATCAAAATCTCACTGTTTGACTTAACGCAGTCAGGGAGATACCAAAATCATTATGTGGACCAAGGTGTAGGCATTGTAGACCATGCACAATATTCATTCAACCTTTTCCTTAAGTATTTGATCATAAAATTGTAAGGAAGCTAAGGCAGGGGAACAACTTCCTACACTAATCTTAAGAGGAGAATAATGCAAAAAATTTATAGATCTTTAACAACTACAAAAACTTAAACATAAATAAACATAAATATCATTCATACCACGATACACTAATTTACATGGGGAAAACCCTTTCGAGAGAAAAACCCCACACTCTAAAAGCCACCCAATATATTATTCAAAAATCACAAAGATTACAATATACTTGTAGAGCAAGTTTCTCACAAGAGTATCACCACTCAAAGATCTAGAGGCAACACGACCGTTATCAAACTCTCATAATACATCACAATACACAACCGCAATACAATGCCCTCATGAAATAGGGTTACCTTCTAGGGCAAGTCAAGCTAATAAAATATTGGTTGTCAGCTATGATACATAATGATGAATGGTCCAGATGAATAGTACCTTATGTATCAACAATACCTAATGTAATTGCAAGGTTGAGACACATTTTCCCAACAAAAATGCTAGCACAAGAGGAGAAACCCATTGAAAGTAAAAGAATAGAGCATTCTAGACAGACTGTAGCTAACTGTTATTCAAAAATTATACTTGTGGACCACTACATCACTTGATAATGCTAAGTAGTATTCTTTTATCATTTCAAAGATATTCACAAAACCACAATAACATCCCTTCACTTTCTGAAGAATGTAGAGCATTCCACCAGGCTTCCATCGTTGCTTTCCTCTGTCAAGGTTCATACTGAAACATTCTTACTTGTACCTTTTACTGCATAAAGTGTTATGACATGATTCCTTGGATGTGGCACCTTTACAACAAATCGTCTTTGCTTCAAAACCATAAGACAAAATACTTCTCTATGAAAGAATGTGGATCATCAGATCACGAATCTACCCTGTGAGTTCTTTTAGCACAACTTCTATAACATATCTTTGTGTGTGGTATATCAACATGTGATTATATAAATGTAGAAATATTATGAACACACCAAAACATGAGTATCAACCTCTACAACATACTTGGTTAACATACTAATAATTATTCTTCCTTATACAACCCTACATACTTGCTCCAACCGATATCACAACATGACAACTATCTCTAGAGAGTGTACATGCTTCAATATCATATCTAACATCAATGAAAATACATATTGGGTTGACATCAATGACAACACCTATTACCAACATATTTTACATTGAAATTTTAGAGATTAACTTATATTTTCTATCCTTAAGATAATTTGAATTGATTCTAATAAAAGAAATAATTATGCACTCAAAAATTTAATTATTAAGGTACTTAATTCATAATAGTTCAAGCAAACTATTGCAAGATATGAGACAATGAGCTATACTTACAACATTAGAAAACACAACATGACATATAGATGGGTTGATGAAAATATTTAAGTGAACCTAATTTTGAAAGCATACACATTAAATTAAGGGCTTTAGAATATTGAACATTGCAATGGTTTATTTTGAAGTTAGTTATGACCCAAGATACTCTTGCTAACCTATTCATGAATTTACTTGCACAAATATGATGAATAGAAATTGTTTGAGTCTATTAAATTTATCCTTGCAATAAATTTTAAAATAAAACATACAATCATCATTTAGGAAAGGTTTGGAATGGACTAGTGAGATTGGTAAATTTTAGTTACCTTGTTATTACAAATTATTATTTAGATATGTCATTTAATAAAAAAAAACATGATAGCCCTATTAGAATTGTTATTTTTCTCTCTTCTAGATTTAGCATTGTCTTGCTACATTTGTAATGTATATAGTTACATATATCATAAAATAAATAAGTAAATAAACAACTAGAGTTGCTATGTAAATCAATAGGAATGTTGGATTTAAAAGGGTTATTAAAATTAAAGAAATCTTCAGTAACACAATAGATTTATTCATGGTGTCATGCCCATAATTTTCTCAAGCTAATACAAAACAACCTCAACTTCTTTTTTGTGTTTTCCAAAGGAATTCAAGACAACATCATATTTACAACATCAACATAATGTTTACACCAAAGAGAGAAAGGGAAAAACATCACCATCTATTCTAAGAATACTCCATTTATAAATTAAGTTTTCACTTAGTAGATTTACATAACTATAAAGGTTCTTTACAATAGAGTACCTCTAAGTTGATAAATTGGTTTATAATGAATGATTCTATATTATAATCTAAATTTAAGTGATCCTAAAGTATTAAATTCCTAATTAAAACCTTAACAATAGTAATCCCACTAAAATTTAAACCAGAATCATGCATCAACAACTAAATTATTGTTTAGCATCCATTATGAACAATTATTAAAAAATTAGAAAATTTAAAATTGAATTTCAACCAACCAAAATTAAGTAGACTAAATTTAATTATAACTATAGGAAATAGAAAGAATTAGTAAATATCATATCACTTTTCATCACTAGACAATCATGGTCAATCATAGAAGAAGGGTTGTATCTCACTCATATCAACCTTTAAATTTTGTATTGATAGTCTTAACATAATCACTTTCAAGCAAGATAGAATAAGGAAAAATACCTGAAAGCATGTAAGGACACTAAGTTCACCATGAAACCATATCTAACATTGCCTCTTTAATTAAAGGCAACCATTTAGTCTAAATGAAGAAACATTAAAGGAATGAAACATGTTCATGAATATGTTGTACATTCTATTACTCTATCATTAGGACTAAAGGCACAAAAGGCAGAAGAAAATTTATCAACCATAAATGTATAACTCATTTAAATCCAAAAATAGAAAATTTTATAGAAAATTTTATCCAATTTATTATTATTAATTATTTTATGTTTGCTTTCTTCACATAACAATTCTTTGAGGTTTAGATTAAAATGTCTATGTAAGTTACATATAAATATAAATTATTTACGTATGATGGTTAGTTTCATAAACCGGGTAGATACCATCAAAAGGAAAAATCCTAGTACCTCATTTTTCATTTTATTATATTATTATTTGTAAACTTATAAGATTGTATTAATTCTATTTTTTTATTTGAATAATTTATGTACTACCCATTTATTCATGTTCCATTCATTGATTTCATCTAGCATTTTAAATCCTTTTTTGAACAACCAATCTTCTATTTTGGATGTTGTGCCTAAATTCTACTTTTAAATCCCAAGAGGAGCATTAAAACAAAGGTCTAGGTATGAAATATAAAAGTTACCAAGTATTTTGAGTTAATTTTTAAAAGAAGAAGGGATTTATCAGATTTTAGGAACAAACATTTATAAAAATAGTATATATTTAACACTAAGTAAAAACTAATTTCAACCAACTTGTAATACTTTTAAACAAATTTTCTCATTTTTTCCAATTATCATGGTTGTAACATTTCATACATAAATGGAAAGGGAAACATAAATGAAACCCCAATCAACTTGGAGGATACTGAAATTAACACTGAGATCCCTTGTAATGCTAATAGTCTGAAAGAAAAGGAAACATAAATTGTTAAGACAAGAATGGAAATGTTGGAAGATAAGATGGAGCTACTTGAAAGGATGATGTAAAAAGAAGACAACTCAAATAGGTTCTAGGTTATTGAGAATTCCATAATGAATGTTTGTAGGGTTATGGATGGTGTAATGAAAATGGCTATGATGACTACTATATCAAGACAAAGCAAGATAAAAAAGTAGTAGAGGAAAAAAGGAAACAGGGACAAATCGATCAGTCCAGGAAGATGGAGACCAAGGATAGGCTCAAGGAAACAGTGGGAGACTTGAAGATGGCTTGGAGCCTTGTAGTGGAAGCTTAATCCTCTATTTTTGTCTGGTTTTGTTTCTTAATGTCTTTAGTCGACTGGTTTTTTGGTCTCTTTCTTAGGTTAATATTGGGTAATGGCTTGATAAGCCTTAATTGAGTTTATTTACTCTATACTTTTGTTCTGAAGATAATTGACTTGTTGGGAACTTATGATAGGTTATACCTGCTTTATTTAATTTTTTGGGTTGATGATAATATGGTATGGTTAAAACTCTACTGGCTCTTGGATAGGATTATATGTTTTGATTCTGTTGGTGTTGGTTGATGTGTTTTTGGTTGGTTTTGGTGAGGAGATGTGGTGTTGTTTCTAGTTTTGCTATCTCCTTTGTTTTGCTGATTTTTTTGGGTGCTGCTTCCTCGAACAGTTTTGTTGTTTTTGTAAGGGATTAGGGCCCTTCCCTCGCCTAATCAATAAAAAAAAATTCAGACCTAATGTTGTTGTCTAATTTCTTCTATTTGAATGTTGATTTACAGGAGAGAATATATATAAAATCAACTTTATCATCACAAACTATTTCATTACAAGTATAATAAGAGTTTCTTTTAGTTATTATATATTTTTTAGAGTGATTGATCACACAAAAAAATGTCTATATTTATATCTTGCAGATTTTCTATTTGTTTCTAGAAAACACAGGAAACTAATAGTAGAACAACAAAGATCAACATCTTTTTAATTGACTGATAAATGCAATTACCTGGTAGTTGAAAGAGGCTTTTTTTAATAACGTTTTCTTTTAAGATATTAATAATATATATAATTTTATACTTTTTAATGGGGCCATGGTGTGACCCTCCCGGGGGTTGCGACACCATGGGAGCCATGGTGGCTTCCCAAGGTCTCCGCCTCCCCAAGATTGGGGTTGATGCCCTCTAAGGGGGTCGAAACCCCAATCAAATATTAATATGCATTTTTTTTATTTTAAATTTTTTATTATTATTTAATTTAAAGCTTCCTTATAGTTAATAAATAATTCATACAAAAGTGCTAGTAGAATTAATAATTTATTAACTTTTATTATATAATAATATATATAAGTTGTAATTATATGAAAATTTTATTGTATATTTTAATGTGTAAATATATATAAATGTATATATGTAGATATTGATATATAAAATTTATGTATAATGCAATATATATATATATATATATATAATAATATTTATATAATTTATAATTTTATCATGAAAACTACTTATTTGCATATAGGCATAATTTTTATTTATTCACATCTATAATTTGTCAACTTAATTCTTTTAGTCACATAAAATATACTTTATTTTATTTTAAATTTTATACATAAAGGTTTAGGATTAATAATTGTAGAATTGAAATTGAAGTGTCACTATATTATGATGTTTTTTATAATTTTAATGTTGGTATGAGTTTTCCACAGTCCATGTAGTTATAAATTTAGCTTTTGGATTCAACTGTGTTAGTTTTTTTGTCGACGTTTCGGATCACACTCAGCGATCCATCATCAGGAAGAGGAAGAAATGAAATGGTATTGTAGAACAAGTCTTAATAAAGGGTGAGGTGGAACATTTCATATCACAATTTTAATGTTACGAATAAATGAACATTTCTTTTCACAATCTTCACAACTCAACAATGCACATGATTGTCTTATTTTACAACCCTACCATAATGTAGTTTTTCCCCTTTTTTTATTTTCCTACATAAATCACATATTATACATATTCTTCTACATAATACACATTCCGCACAAGTTTACTCAAGAAGAATTGGATCTCTCAATATAGTTCTCAAGACCCACATTAATTTTTCTTAAGAACTTAGATTGGATGAATCTCCCAAATTTGGTTTGCAACTTCAAAAAGTAAACCTTAAAAGAGGAATTAACAAAAGAACAATATGGACTATAGCTCTCCTCCCAACCATAGGATTGAAAATCAATCCACCCCCAAGCTAGGATCACATAGCTTTTCCCATGCACACACAACCATTATTGAAAAGGATAAACTCACAATTCAAGATAAATCCCAACACGCAACTCACAACCATACCACAATATATTTCAATTTTTCATTTCACCAATATTTCACAACATTGATCAACATTCAAAACATTCCTTATCACATCAAACAAAGATAAGATAAAATGGTAGACCTTACCAAAACAATTGCTTGTTGGAGACTAGTGTTGTCATTGATGTCAACAGGGAGATTGTTGCACTATGTTGTCTTTATTGTTGTCATTGATGTAAACCTATGTCAACCTCTAGTGTGGTGTTGAGAAATTGTTGCAGATGGGGAGATTTTTGCAATCTCTAGTGTGGTGTTGATGAGAAGGTGTTTGTGATGTTTTTGTTGAAGTTGGTTCACTTGGTTTCCAAGTTATTTTGAGAAAATTTGAATAAGAGAGTGTACAAGATGACAGAATTGTGCTCTGCACTATTCTCCACATTTCTTCATGGTTGAAGATATGCTTGTGTGATTTGGATGAGATGATCAAAGGTGTTTAGATGTATTATATGCAGAGTTTCAGGTTTTGGATTGTGCGGAAGTGGAAGATGTGTTTGACAATGTGTTGCTTGTGAAGAAGGTTGTCTGGGAGAAATGGAATTTCTCCGCATTTCTCTGTGTTGAGGTTTCTTATCTTGAGGATTTGGTAACATGATAATATGGTCTATATCTACCTTCCCTTGTATTTTTGTGTGTTCAAGTGTTTTGTAAGGTTGGTTAGTGAGTTCTATGTCTATAGCAGTTTGGTTGGTTGCATAGGATGTTAAGTATTCTCAGTTGCAAGTAGTTGTGATAGTGTTTATGAATATTCTAATGGTGTTAGAATTTTTTGAGATGTTGTGTGTTGTTACATCATGTTTTGTAGGATGTTTCTGGAATGGTGAAGAGTGAATTGATTTTTTGGTAGTGTTAATACATGTTTGGTTGACCTAGCATGTTAGCATTACTTGTGGATGTGCTTCATGATTTGTGGAAGCATGGTGAATTGTGTTAGTATGGATTTGGGTCCTAGTTAACCCTTATCATGGTTCACCTTCACTTATTTCCACCGTGGAAGTGTTTGGTGTTGACCTATTTATTTGTTGCATGTTTGAGGTGCATACATTTCATTGAGGCTAACCTAAACAAGATTATTTGCGGTTGTGGAGGATATATACGCAAGATCAATTGTTGGAGATGAAAAAGGTGTGTAGTGAGATGTGAATTTGATCAAGTATGGTTATCTAAGTGCGAATTAAAAACCTAAGGCTACCAGATGTAGTGAGCAGAAGGTGTCTACATTTCAGTGAACTTGAAGTTACTGGAGGTAGTGATCCAAAGGTTGCAAATGGTGTAGAGTTTTTGTGGTGGATCTTCCTATTGCTTTGAGGTAGTGAACCTCCTTGTAATAGTATTATTTGATTCTCTTTTATTCTGGATAGTGAGTCCTTTGGGTAGTGATCCATTCTTTTCTTTTGAGTAGAGAGCCCTTTTGATAGTGAGCCTAAAGTATTTGGTTTTTCTATTCATATATATGTGAGTTAATCCTCACGATGGTTTTTCCCCGATTAGGGTTTTCCATGCAAATATTTTGTTCTATTATGTATGGTTGTTGATGTGTTGATGTTTTACTTGTTCACATTCATATTGATGCATAAAAAGGGTTTGAAGGTTAATGAGGGTTTGAATGTTTTAATGTACAACTCATTCACCTCACCTCTATTGAATAAGACAACTGAGAGGGGGGTGAATTAGTTGTGACAAATTTTAAACTTTAAAAATTTCACTGGAAATTAGATCAATTACAAATCCTTTACTCTCCTAAAATGATTAAGCATTAAGTGCAAAGATAGAAACTGAAAATCATCACACAAACATAGTAACACCAAATTTATGTGGAAAACCCAATAAGGGAAAAACCATGATGAGGATTAGCTCACAATATAAAGAATATCAAAAATCATTACAAAGGCTCACTGCTAGAGTAGGCTCACTGTTAAAACATGACTCACTTTCTAGACCAGGACTCACTATCCAACAAGGGTTAACCACCCGGAGGGCTCACTATCACACAGCTACAAAGAAGATAGAAGATATATGTTATAAAGAGAAGACAATCTCAATGCATTAGATATTTCCACCACGATTCACTCAACCACTTGCAGACATGCATGAATGATAGAGTACACCTTCAACTCATTGCATCCAAAAACTCAATAATTAGGTTTTCGCACTGATCTTCCACACTCGTATCACATATACACTAATTCACATCTATCTTGCTCCATTTCTTTGCATACCTTTCACCGATATCTCATCTTGTATTTATACCATCTTCAACTTTCAAACATATCCAAAGTTGGTCATCCATCATTTAAATTCAAATTAGGTCAGCACCAAAACATTCTAGGGTGGAATTAGAATGAGGGTGACCCAAACACACGCTTGATGAGGACCCAAATAGGTCCCAACAGACTTCATGAACTTCAAAAGTAGTGTTTAACAAAAGGTTGGCCAAACCAGTGTAAAAAAAATTGAACAATTAAGCACACACAACCCTTAACACGATCTAATCTTTCAAGAAAACAAATTTATCTTTAACACGATCATAACAACTTAACTCTAGAACCGCAAGTCATAAGACTCAACCAAGAAGAAATCTGGAGCAACAACATTTCTCCCAGACCTCTGCCAAGGTCCTTGAAAAACATAGTTCACAATTGGTGAACATAACTTGCATTGTACAATGATCCAAAAACCCAAAATCCAGATATAGAAGCTTCCAACAACCATGATCAACATATCTGAACCACATGAACATAGGAGAAAATCTCAGAGAAAAACCCAAAGCAACCACTGAATACTTGCAACCTTTCTTCATTATAATTTTCTCAATATCCTTGACATATACAACCAATAACCTGCATCCATGACATCAATTACAATAGCAACCAGTTGACATCAATGACAACACCTTCATTCTTGCAACAATCTCCCCTTTGTCATTGATGGCAACACATAATGTGAAACACCATCAAAGACAACACAATAGCTCTGAACACACTTTTCATGATTTTACTTTCTATTTCTCCCCCTTAGTAGACAATATTTTTCAAATCTTCCCCATCTCCCCCTTTGAAATCAATGGAAAAGGAAAAGAATATTTTACATTGATTTCCCCTTTAACATTAAGAACAAAATACTCTTTCAATGACAGCACATGACACTACCTACTCCCCTTGAGAGGTAGCCACCAAAATATCAGTCTAGATGAAAGATAGATGCATAGACCCACTAAATTGATGCATCTCCATATGCATCTAGTTCAAAAAGGGAGGGGCAATAACCCCTAACTTCTCCCGGAGATACTCAAAAGTATATTTAGGAAGAGCCTTCATAAATATATCAACATCATGATCCTTCATAGGTACATACTCAAGTTTTACTTCATTCTTCACAACCTTCTCTCTCAAGAAGTGATACCTGATAGATATATGCTTTGTCCTCAAGTGCATCACTAGATTTTTGAAATGTTAATTGCACTTGTATTATCATAGAAGATAGAAATAGGATCATCATACACTATTTTGATGTCTTTCAATATATGTTTCATCCATAAAACTTGTGTACATCAAGATGCAATAGAAATATACTTAGCTTTAGCAGTGGACAAAGATACCAAATCTTGATTTTTACTCAACCATGCCACCAATCTACAACCAAGAAAGAATGCACCACCACTTGTACTTTTTTTGTCATCTACACAACAAACCCAATTTGCATCTATATAAGCACTTAGTGTAAAGTCAGTATCCCTAGGATACCATAAGCCATAATTCAAAGTGTCATTCAAATATCTGAATATTCTCTTAATAGAAACAAGATGTGTTTCTTTAAGATCTTCTTGAAATCTAGCCACAAGACAACCTGCATGCATAATATCTGGTCTAGTAGCAATCAAATACAATAGTCCACCAATCATAGATCTATATTTTCTTTGATCAACCTTAGGTGAATTTTCATCTTTAATTAATTTTCAACCAATCACCATAAGAGTGCATACTGGTTTGGAACCATTCATCCCAAACTTCTTCAACATCTCTCTAACATACTTTGATTGTGAAATAAAAATCCCTTTCTCTATTTGATTAATTTGTAGCCCAAGAAAGAAATTCATCTCACCAAACATGGACATCTCAAATTATTTTTGCATTTCTTCCACAAACATCTTTCATTTCCTCCAATGATAATGTCATCAACATATACAACCACAATCAAGATTTTGTCATTTTTAATTTTAAAATATAGATTACTATCTGTCGTACCTTTGTTGAAACCTTGCTAAATCAAATATTTGTCTAACCTTTCATACCAAGCTCTAGGAGCTTCCTTCAATCCATATAAAGCTTTCTTCAATCTGCACACCATATTCGGTTGATATGACAATTGAAATCCTTGTGGTTGTTCCATGTAGACCTCTTCTTCTAGCTCACCATTCAAAAATGCAGATTTAACATCCATCTAATAGACCTTAAAGAAATATTTACTTGGAAGTAGCAAATGCTAAGAACATTACGATAGCTTCCATTCTTGCCTTGGATCAAAGTCTCTTGAAAATCTATGCCTTCTACTTGTGAGTAGCCCTTACACACAAGCCTTGCTTTATTCGACCACTTCTCCATTCTCATTCAACTTGTTTCTAAATACCCTTTGATCAATTAATGTTTTTTATCTACCGATCCTAGGGACTAATTCCCAAGTTTGATTCTTCACAATATGCATAAGTTCTTCTATCATAGCTTCCATCCAATGCTCATCTTTACATGCTTCACTTACAATCTTTGGTTCAATCTCAGAAAGTAAACACAAATTTATCTCACAAGCGACAACTTTGCTTCTTGTCAATGCTCCTTTTGTCTCACCTCCAATGATTTGACTATCTGAGTGATTTTTCTGCACATATTTAGGTGTCTTTGGGGACACCATCAGAGCTTCTTCTTCTTCTTCTCCATTTTGCTTCTCTTTCTCATCATTTTCTTGTTCTTCCATAGCTTCTTCAATCCTTACGCAATCATGTTCATTAGATACATATCCCTCAACTTCAATTGAATTCTTCATTGCTTCATCAACCTTGTGATTTCTACAATCCTCCTTAATGTTTTATTGAAACATCTATAGATTTGCTTCTAGTAGAATATCAAGAAAAATACCTTCATCACTTCTAGCATCAAACTTCCCTAAATTTTCTTCATCGATCTTTACTTATAACATTTGCTTCCAAATGCTTGAAATATATGATAGAATTCTTCACCATAGCTCATAGGGGGTCCTTAGTACTAGTGGCTCTTGCTTGAACTCAATTTGAACACATAAAGCTGCCAGTATGAAGATAAGCTTCTCTCCAATAAACTTCCGATAGACTAGCTTTAGTAATCATTGATCTAGCAACTTCTTAAATTATTTTGTTCTTCCTTTCAACAACTCCATTCTATTGGGGAGTTCTCAGAGCAGATTATTGTATTTCTATTCCATGAACTTCACAAAACATATTAAACTCATGGGAAGTGAATTTACCACCTTTGTCAGACCTCAAGCATTTTATTCTCAATTTACTTTATTCTCAACCATAGCTTTGAATGTCTTGAATCTATCTAATGCATTAGATTTTTCTCTAAGAAATGTAACCCATGTGTACCTAGAGTAATCATCAATCAAAATAATAAAGTACCTTTCACCTTGTAGAATTCTCACTCTTGTAGGACCACAAAGATCTGTATGAATTAAATCTAGTAGTCTCGTAATAGATTGTTCTTTTGATCTGAAGTTGTTTCTTGCTTGCTTTCCAAACTAGCAATTCTTGCAAATAGCATTAACAGGATTTGTAATCCTTGGTAAATATTTCACAACTTGTACTGCATTGATCCTTGCCAAGTTATCAAAATTCATATGACACATTCTCCAATGCCATAACCAACTTTCATTAATTTGAGTCATGAAGCAACGCCCATCAACACCCTTAAGTTGATATATATTTCCTTCAGACTTCTTTCCTACAACAATCATTGTTCCATATCCTTTCTTGATTTCACATATCTCATCCTTAAATAAAAGATTCTATCCTTTAATACACATTTTTCCAACACTCAAGAGATTATTCCTTAAGCCCTTAACATAGCAGACAACATCAATATTATGCTTTCCATCAAAACTTATTGAACCTATCCCACAAATCTTAGCACCAGTATCATCTCCATACATAACTAAGCCTCCATATTTTTCAAGTTTAAAAAACTTACTCTTATCACTAGTCATGTGATGTGAACAACCACTGTCAACAACCCAATAGTTTTTTTCATGTTTAGCATGTAGGGAAAAGATTACAATATCTTTTTCTTTTTCTTTCTCTGGAGGACATCCTTTCACCTGTCTTCCAGAATTAGCAGAAGTAGGCTAATCTTTTATAGCTAAGAACAAGCATTCATTGTCATCAAAATCTCCATAATCAGGTTCATCATCATAGATACTATCTTTCTCATTCACATAATATTCTTTGTTGATCTTCTTACCTTTATTTTCTTTGTCAAGTCTTTGTTTGTTCCTCTTAGCTCTTTCCAGACATCTTGAAGTATAATGACCTATTCCTCCACAACTAAAAAATTTAAATGGTAACTTACCTTCATACTTACTGGAGCCTTTCCTCATCCTTCTCACAAAGTTAGCTTCTACTTCATCAAGATTTTCTTCATCTGGATCTTCAGCTCTTGTAGCCTTAAAAGCAGATTTTGATTTGGATCCATTTCTCAAATTCGACTTTCTCAACTCATAAGATGTCAGAGTTCCTCAACTCATAAGATGTCAGAGTTCCCAATAATTGATCTTTCGTGTAGTTCTTGTAGTCTATATGTTCTTCAATAGCAGATACCTTTTCGCTATATGCATTAAGGAGAGTTTTAAAAATCTTCTTTACAATCCTAGATTCATCTATTGTAGCACCAAGTCCTTGCATTCCACC
>VDFB02311068.1:0-11192 GCA_007258455.2 Sequoia sempervirens | reverse complement strand
TTGGTCAAGCAAATAACATCAAACCCTAAAAGATCATTTCATTCGCACTTGACTTGGAGAAGCTTCATGAAGAGGCTGGCCGCCACTGTTGGGTAGGGTTTTTGAGAATTTCCTTGATGCTGGAGCTTAAAATTTCACCATATTTTTCTGTTTCTAGACCGAATCCTACTGATCTTCATAGGGTAAGTTCTTTAGTTTACAATCTGGAGGTATCTCTACTCCATTACATTGCATTTTCTGAGGCTTTTAGGCCGCCACCATGAGACATTTTTGATACATCTTCTTTGGTTTTTTTTTTATAAATGGCCTCTTGCTTTGTGGCTACAATGGACGCCTTGTGAAAGCATGATTTGAACTGATAAATAGATGCTATGAAAGGACTTTTGGAAGATTTATTCATGGCAGCTTTGGTAAGTCTGACTTCTCCCATTTTGTATATATCTTCAGCTTCCTTTTGGCTGTGCCCTCCATTATCCTCTCTGTGTGTTTCTCTTTACTACCTTTATTTCTTTGTAAAAATACAAGCCTCTTGGAAATTTCCTCCTTTATAAAATGAGTTGATAGATTAATTAAAAGAAAACTCCAGTCCATGAAATTTCTATATGTTGTTTGTCATTATTGGCCGCGGCTGTGAATTATCTTCATCTGGGTATTTGATTTGTTGCACTCTACATTTTTGGAATAAAACCTCTACATGGGTAAGAATTAATCTGTATTTTCCTCGTTGAAACCCAACCTGGATGTATATAAAAATATTTCTCCAAGCCACGACTTTGCATGCTCAATCTGGGTCTTTTGTTTATCTCAACGAATATATTTCCATGTCCAATCTATTCTTACAAAAATGAGTGAACTCTTGGTACTAAAATCTGGAAACAATAATGATTATAATACGTATGAGACTGCATATCTTGATAACCTCTATCAATGCTTAATGCAAACTTGGTCACCATGAGAGCCTCTAAACCTTCTTTGTTCAAAAAATCTCTTTGATTTCAATTCTGTAGCAACATTGATACTCTTGCCAGATCTAGCTCCTCCATTCATTTTTCATTAATCTTTTGCTGCTGCTTATAATGCACACCTGTAGCACAAAATTTCCTGATTCCATACAGTGTAAGTGCACTCTGGTATCTTGCTTTGAGCATACATTCTGAAGCACACAACTTTTCATGCTTTATTAATATATAAAATGAAGAAACAACACTTCAAAAATAGTGTTCTTTTGGACTGTTTCCCTTCATTGCCAATGTGCTTTCTCTTGATTTATCCTTTTAAAAGAGCATCATTGACTGTCCCTTCTTTGATTCTAACCACTGAAGATACTGATATATTCTTTTAAAACTATCATTTTATTATTCCTCAAACACCAATATTACTTTCAGCTTAAGATAGAAATGAAAGCAGTTGTGGCATTGATAATCATTATTATTGTACCTTGCAAGTCTGTCTTCTTCAAATGTATATGCTTTACTTTAAAATTAATGTTGTTGTTCATTCTTACTGTCAACATGACAGTCCTATAACATACATTCTGAAACTTCAAGTCATGTTTCTATGACCTTGTTAACTCCTTTTGAAATAGTAGATGTGGACTTGCTTTGCATAATGATGCTGTTATGGATTATTCTGTTGTGTCTCTTGAATGTCTGAATGGACTATGCTGCTCTAATATCGAAAGAAACAATTTAATTGCTCATTGTCTTGTTCTCCCTTCAGAATAAGGGCTCAATGCCTCATCAAAATGTAAATATGACTGAAAGGCAGAGCCAACACAAATGATATGTAATCAATGCTCTCTTAATATATTTCTTTAATTGTTCCTTGAATGATGAGCAAAAGATAATTGCTTAAATTGTCTTCACCAGCTGAATTAGACTGCTTTTATTGTTTGATATTGCTCTACAACAATCCTGTTTGATAACTGTAACACTTGATAACTCTCATGTAATAATGTGAATGAGAGGTGTCATCTTTATGATATGCCAGGCTCTACCCTTGTGGGAGCCTGTTTTACTCCACATATCTGATGAAAATAATCATGAACATGATGAACCTGTTCCTGCACATTGAAACAAACATGTTAGTAAAATAAAAGAAGTTGAAAGCTTCCATTGAGTTATGTTTTCCTTGATTGCCAGCCTTTCATCTGGTGAATGCTTGATTTAATGCAAACTACATTCCTGTTGGTAGCGTAGGCATAAGGCAAAATGTAATTCATCATTGCTTAGAGTATATCTCTAATGACATTCTTTTATAATTTTGCAAGTTCATGGAGCAAGGAAATGAGGCAGTAGCAGCTTGGATACGCAACGACTGAAGACATCAATGAAGGTGATTCATCATTACAGGAAATGATGAATTGCTCCTCTTCTTTATGCTTACGTTATGCTCAGTAGTGTAGTTTTTCAGTTTTCCCTTGAATTATATATTCATCATTTGATTGTCATAATCAAATTCAATTACTCTTATGGCTTGTGCGAGATTCAGTGTTTTTACAAAATGAATAAAAAGCATTATTATGCAAATTCTCAATTTTCTGTTTCAAATACTTGCACAATAAAACTGTAATTCAAATGCAAATTTGATCTTTATGATGATCAATGAATACCTAAATCAACAAAACTTGAATTGTTTTGTACCTATAATTCATGAATTTGATTCAGCTCTACTTGTTTGAGCTCGTAGTGGAAAATAGGTAACAATAACAATGCTTCTTTATTCCACACTCAATACATGGCTAATATATAGTCACTTACATAGCCAAACAACCTTCTATTTAATAGGGAGGTGTTATAACAAATATCTTAGAATACCATGATGGGTATAACCCATTAACCACTAACTATTGTGATAGATTGTTATTTCAACAATATATACAAATAACCATCCAAATCTATATTAGTGAGATGTTTATTAACATCACTATTACAATAGTAATTACCTTTCTACATTTACATAATTATTAACACCTCAAATATAATGTAAACATTAATTTTTCTAACAGATAAATAAAAGACAATTATAAAGAGAGAGATAAGAAAAAAATAAAGGTTAAGAGGGACAAATATAAATTGGAAGAAAAAATTTAATATAGAGAGATAGAAGCACATATAGAGGGAATCAAATAATAGAAATAAATAAATAGAAAAAAAGAAAGAGAGAGATAGAGAAACATCAACAAGGAAAAGAATGAGAAAGGGAAATAGATCTAAACCATGAGACAAAGAGAGAATAAGATAGACAAATAAATAATTAGAGGGAAAAATAGAAATAAAGAAGGAGAAGACAAAGATAAGATAAAAGGGAGAAACAGAAACAAATGAATACACTACAAAAAAAGGGATGAAAGAAAGGCATAATAGGGATAGAAAGAGATCATAGGGTCCAAGGTCTAAGTTCTCAGATTTGAGGCCTAGGTTCCATGTGTCTACCATCCACAATCTGAGCTCTTATGTCAAAGATCTAGGGCCCATGGTCCAATGTCCATGGTTAAAGACATAGGGAAAAGGTTTCTTGGTCTAAGGTGTGAGGTCCAATTGTCTAAAGTCTAGAGTCTAAGGGATCACAATATTTAGTAATAGTTCCTTGATCTAAAGTCCATGGTCCATGAATTCAAGCTAGAACATATAGTGTTCATGGGTCCAAAGTTAAGATTCTAGGGTTTAGGATCCAACTTCCAAGGTAAAATGCTTTAGGATCATGTGTCTAGAAATGAGGTTTGGCTTCAAGGATTTGATCTATAGGGTCCATTCTTTCATTATATAGTCTAAATTCCAAGGCCCAAGATCAAGTTCTCAAGGTGTAATGTTGAAGAAGTCTTGGATTCCAAGGTGAAGGATCGAGGGACACAATATAAGGGCACAAAGTCTACAGTTTGAGGGACAAGTTATTATAACCTAGGTTCAAAGGATATCGTGTCCACATCCTAGTATATAAAGTTAAGGCTCTAGGGATGGTGTTCAACGCCAATGGTCCAAAGATTTATGGTATAGGGTATATGTTTCTTGTTGAGGGTGCATAATGCTAAGGTCCTAGTGATCCCAAATCCAACCTCTAAGGGTTCACAATAAATGGTATAGGTTTCTTGGTCAAGGGTTCATGATCTATAAATCTAGAGATAGGGCCCAAGGTCTAAGATCAAATTTTTAAGGTAAGCATCTAGAATACAATGCTCAATTTCTAAGATTTAGGGAAATTATTTTCTATAATCTAGTGTTTAAATTATAGGGTCCATAGTCTAGTATACATGGTCTTGCATCCAAACTCTAATTATCTAACAATCTAAGGTTCAATATTGAAGTTTGAAGCTTAGAGGTATAAGGTTTAAGGCCTAGGTTCTTGGGATCTAATTTCCATGTTCTACTCTCTGAGGTCAAATATCTAGTAGCATAGCCTAAGCACTAGGGTTCATCCATAAGTTAAAGGTAAAGGGTAAATAGTAATATTTCTTGGTCTAGGGTCCACAAGTACAAGACATAGCCTCTAAAGTTTAGATGTAGTATCCCTCCATTTTGCTTATGTTTTCTGTTAGCGTGTTTTCACCTTGATAGACCCTGGTACTTTGTTTTGATGTATTGATCGCTGACATTAGAGCGATGGTGGATTTATTTTATGTTGTGATGATACACTGTTTGATGGTAATTATTTCTGACATGCTTTATGTTAGCATAGATGTTTATTTCAGATCTTACTGCTATATATATGCTTGTGGAAGATTAATTGTTATGTATTTTGTCAGTTTGATGTGATATGTATTGGTGTGGAGAACAGAGTTACATCACTCACTTGCGAGTGCCTTGTGATTTCCGTGATTTTCTCCTCACGGTGTGTTTGAATCATGGATTATATATATGTAATTTGTCTGATTGCAGGATTGCAGGTACAGGACACTGACTCCACCTGGTTTCACAGGTCCGAGCATGTCCAAACTCAATGGTAATGTTGATTGGGAGGTGGTAACAAGGTTTTTCCTAGTCTAGTCTCAAACCCAGTCACAGTATGTCGTCAGTTTAGGTCTAGTATTTTTAGTTGTCTCGTCTAGTCTGTTTGGTTATTTGTTATTTAAGGTTTATTTTGTGAATTTAATGTTAGATTAAAGTTCTTTATAATTTAATGTTTATTTAAATTAAATTTAAATATTGTAGATAAAAGCTTCATATTTTATTTAATTAATTAAATTAGTTTATTGGTAAAATAATTTAGTCATTGAGATTAAAATTATTTTATTAAATTAATTAATTAATTAATTAAAGTTATTTTTATTGTGAGAATAGATTAAATATAAATTAAATGCTTTGTGGGAAATGGAATTTTAAATAAGAATTAAAATAAAAAGATAATTATTTTTTTTGAATTTTAAATTCTTTTATTCTGTTAAACGGAATAAATTCTTGATAATTGAGGAAAGAAAGATCTGTGAGTTTGTTAGAAGATATTTTTCTTCTTTGACATGTGTGTTAGTTAAATTTATGGCAAATTTCTTGTTGAGGATTCTCTCGGAGAAGATATTATGAGATTTGGGTAAAACAAGAAAAGACTTCACGGGAAATGAGAAAGAACAGATCACTGATGGAAAAATTATTGTGATTTTATTGGGTTTTTTATTTAAATTTTTGGAAGAGGTTCTCTAATAGATTTTTTTGTTTAGTATATGCATTCTTCTGGAAAGTGGTGATTTGAAAAGGTTTTGGAAGTTGCACGCAACAGGCAAAGCTTCTCTTCAACAGTTAAATTCTTCAAGCTACAGGAATACATGTTTTTTCCTGTTTATTTAATTTATTTTCTTTTGAAAAGATTGCCTGTGTAAAGAATAATTTTTGTGGAAGTTTTGTTTAAATGTGTTAATTTAAAAGATTGCCTGGGGAAATTATTGTTTTTGTAATTCTCTGTTCTTCTCAGTAGATTTTTGTTGATAATATTCTGTAGAAAATTTGTTACCTTTGTGAAATTATGAAAACAAAGTTTATAGTAAAACCAGAGGGAAATACAAAAGATTTTATTAAACAATATTAAATATTTAAAACAAAATAGGAGAAATATCTGTAGATGAGAAAAATAAACTCATTGATTGGATTGAGGAAATGGAAACCTCTGTTACAAATTTTGTTAAATGTTTCCTGTAGGAAATATTTTGAGTAATTAAATTGTGAAGGAAATCTTCTATTATGGAAAATGAAAAAAATTAAACCCTCTATGATTGAATTGGAATTTTATGAGAAAAATTGTGTATATTGACAAATTTCTCTATTCCTGTAGAAAACTATATTGAGAATAATTGCCCGATCTTAGTATTTTTATTTATTAAATAAAATATATATATATATATATATATTTATATTTATATTTATATACGTATATGTGCAAATGAGGTATATACATATACATATACAAATATATATATAATATTCTAATTGATAAATTGCTGTGTTGAAATTTCTAAAAGAATTTTCGTACGCGATTTTTTGTTAAAAATCATCGTTTTTATTGAGGGTTTTAAACAAAATATATATTTGAAATTGGAGTGAAGGGGCCACAGGGGGGGCTACCCCCATGGCCGACCCCCACAGGGGAGTCGGCTGTGAGGGTAGCGCCCAACACTGCCTGCATAGCTGCATTCCCCATGCAGGGGTTCGGCTGTGTGGGCAGTCGGCCCCTGCCTTTGGGGATAAAATAAAATAAACTTAAAGTTGTTTAATTTATTTTATTTTTTTATATTTATTATAAATATTAAATATATATGTTTTATATATATAATATATATATATATATATATTATTTATAATATACATTTATATATATATATATTATATTTATGTACATTGGAATTACATAAACTTAGAATAGATTATTTAAAGAAAAAGTGATTATGGATTTATATCATGTAAATATATATATATATATATATATTTAAATAAATATTCAACTTTAATGATTTGTTAGATCTTTTATTTAAATGTATAATATATTGTTAATTTATGTATGAAAATCAGAATGGATATTTTATAATGAAAAATATATATATCAAGTAGAGAAACTGAAAATTTCATTATAATGCATAAGTGCAGAGTAGAAGTTAATTATTAGATTTAAATTTTCATATTGTATGGAAGTTGAGTTATACTTTGGTTGATTAATTTCATACTTCAAGTTATTGATTGATTGGATTTAGCAAATCCTAATATTAGAATTTTATTATGCCTGAATTGCTTGAGTTGATTTTACTCTTATTGGGCAAATTGGGATTACGTTGGATTATAAGTCTTCTAGATAAGTTTGTTGATGAGGGAGTTGTTAATTGTTCAAAATTCAATCTTTTGAGTTAACTAGGGTAGTGCACATGGTTTTGTATGTTTTTTTTTTAGACACCTGGTTCTATGAACATGATGTGATGTTTGTTGTGATATGTTTGGTAATAGATTTTGATTTATGTGCACTTTGTTTACCTTAGTTAGTGGACTTAGATTCCTTGTGTTATTTTTAGGGGAGTGGCTCTTTGTGAGGGCCGGCACACAAAGTGGTGCCAGGGTAACTCATGTAGAGTTAGTTAATCAATGAAAACTAAAACAACACATTAGATAGTCTAAAACTTTTAACTAGATTATTTATGCCTCACTCATAGACAAGGGCTAGTTCAGACTTGGGGATGAGTTGAGAAGGCCTGGAATGGCAAATCAATATCTTGTTATTTTAAAAGATATTCGATTCCACAACAGATTTCATGAGGGGTTGGGTTTCGTAAGAGGTTACCTGGGTAACCCAAGTTGGGGGCCGAAACCTAGGAAGAAACACCAGGGTAACCTATGCAACATTGTGATGACACTCCACCTATAATAACAATATCCTTGTGAACTTAGTGTATTTGATCATTCTGTTCTGGAAGCAATGTAACCAATAAGATAAGCATGTACTTGTATAGTTTTGTTTATGGTTTTACTTGTGTCTAGGGATTGTAGGTTATGTCTAGGGAACCTTTTTACTATCTCCTAGCACAGGGGGTGGGCCTACGGGTACCACATGGTTGGGTGGAATGTGCACCTTACTCCGTTGGGTCCCCAATTTCTTGTTCGCGGCTACGAGTACTTCTTGGATGGAGAGCTCGTATGTGGATAAATGTACTTTCTTATTTGTAATAGTGTAAACTTTACATATGTATCATTCCTCAATTGTTAACGAGGTGAAGAATTGTAATATGTAATTGTACATTTTTATTTGACCTACCTCATTTGGAGAATGAGTATTGTAATGTTATTTCAAATGCAATGTAAGAAAGAATATTATTTGTACTATACATCGTTAATGTTGTAATTTAAATGTTATTCAATGTATGCTCTTACTTAAGTTTATGTGAATTAAAATATTTGTCATGTTAAATACTATTTTCATCTATGGGAATTTCAAGTAGTGTGTCATCGCGTTACTTAGGAAATGTTTGCAATTAGTAAAGTAAATGTTTACACTTTTAAGAAAAAAATTATTACACTTTCGTAGTCAATGCAACATTCTTTAGGTTACAAGACGGGGCATTACATTAGGGTTCAAAAATTAAGGGTCTATGATCTAAGTGTTTAGGCTATAGGATAACTTTTTATCATTCTAGGGTCCACGATCCATTCAAGGCTAGGGTGTAGGTCAAGGTCTATGGGTCAAAAACTTAAATTCTAGGGTCTAAGGTCCAACCCATATAGAAAGAGAGAAAAATGTATGGAAAGAAGAAACAAAGAAATAGAAATAGCAATGTAGAGGAACACTAAAAATAAATAAAAATATTTAGACAATGAGAGATAACTAGAATTAAAGAAAATTAAAAGGAAAAATAACAAAGATTGAAAATAATAGAAAAATAACATAAATAAAAAGGTTTGAGAGAGAATGACCAACATATAGATAAATATTTTCAAAAGAGGGGAAAAGTGACAAAGCAGAAGGAACTAAAAACAAATATTGATGAAGAAATATAGAAAGATAAAAATAGAGATGGAGTGAATAAATACAAGAGAAAAAGAGAGAATCAAATAGAAAAACACTAAGAAAAAGACATAGAAAGAAATAAATAAGCATAGAAAAAGATATAATATGAGTAAATGAGTAAACTAGAGAGCAAATGAAAAATAGATAGAAAAAGATAGATAGAGAGAAGAAGAGAGAAAATAAATAAAGAATTTGAGAGAGAAAAAAATAGAAATAAAAGAAGAAAATAAATTAACACAAAAAATAATGAAAAAAGTAAGAGAGGAAAATGCAAAGATAAATAGAGAACAAAGAGAGGCAATATTAAAAGAGTGAAAAAGAAAAAGAGAGGTACATAGACAATGAATGAAGCAAGAATGGCATGGTAAAGATCTTGGAAAAGTTAAAGGATTGTAATTAAACATTCTATACTCATGTCTACAAAACACATAAATGTTGAAGTAGAGGGAAGGATTATGTTGAGCTTAAATTTGAATTTGAAATTTATAAATTCTATACTCATGTCCACAAAGTACATAATTCACTTGAGTTAATTTACAAATCATATATTCATGTCTACAAAGTACACAATTCACTTGGATCAATCTTACAAATCATGGATTCAAATTTAGAAGAATGAAAAAACTTAATGATCAAAACTAATAATTGGAAAGAATGCATATTGCATCAAGTAAGAATTTGATTACATGCTAGTTATTAGTAAAAAATTCATGACTTACACTTATCCTTACATAAGAAATAAACAAATCAAATTAATTCAAAACAAGGTATATAATTTTCACCATTACACAAATATATGATTTCAAAAAATTGGACCAATGAACATATATACATAAATAAGTTTATTTGTGCTCCTATGTTCAATGTGACCTTAGAATAATGACTTATGAGCTTTAAAAAATACATATAATTGACTTTATTGTACATAGATTAATGGATAATTAAAGAATGTAAAGGATGTAGCAAGGTAGAATTTTGAAATAAAGTATTTTGACCAATTTGAATTCTCTTGGGGATTGTGAATTATATGCTTGTAAACAAGATTTAAAGGAAACCACGTTGATGAGAAAGGTGTGCGCATTTTATTAGAGCATTTTTCATAGAAAGGTGTGTGCATGTAAGGCCATTGGTATACTTAATCATTAGAAGTGAAAAAGAAAAGAAAAATGGTAATCCAAGGGGTTTGGCTATCAAGGAAATGAAGAAATTTAAACGAGATCCGGGGTTTAAATCCCCATCGTGGAAAAGCATAACTCCAGTAGAGATACTAGGAGATTGTTACTTGAGCATATTGCCATATTTACAGATCTTAAGAATGTTTCGTAACTTCACCATAAAATTCAACAAACTGAAGAAATGCTTGTAGTTATGATTTCATATACCTTTCTTGTCATTAGGCTAGGGAAAAAATGTATCATGTTTTCCCTCCCAAACAAATAAGCATAATCAAAGAAAAAAATCAGAGTAAGATCTTATATACCCTTCTCACTGCCAATGACAACCTAAGAAACAAAACCCAAAATTTACGAACCTCCCAACTGGATACCAACTCTGAAAGTTCAAGCAATATATGAACCCAAGTTGTTGTTGATCTCTAAGAAACCATATAGGAGTTAAGATATCAATAACATGAGGATTATGTTTTAATTTTAGCTCCTTTATGGCATAATTTGTTAGATGGAGTATAGCTATTCTAGGAGAATTTATCTAATAGATTAACTAGTTGTGTAAATGTAGAATAAATCATATTACTATAGATTAATTGTAGCAGTTAAACAAATCACAATGATTTAGAAGGATTATAATTAAACATTCAAATTCCTGCTCAAATCTTTTACACATAAAATTTTATAGTTAATTAATACATTTGATTTTCAACAAAAAATATCTAAAAGAACAAGTCACATACCCGCAAATAGGAGGCAATTCACCTAAAGCGTCATCTTCTTCATTGGAAAGAGTCTTTGATATTTGTATTCTCTGCAATGTCTCCACCATTTCTTGCAAACACAAGCATTTTCAAAACCTCAATCTCTAATTGACACCTCTTCTCATGGAATTAAAACTTGGACCCTCCAAATGTTGTGTTAAACGTCAGCAATGTACACAAGTTGGGTTGAAACAACTTAATCTTTCAAATCTTCATAAGTGCCCACTCCATGAAAATCTCATGCTCGTAAACTCATTATAGTTCACAAGTTTGAATCTAAAACGACCATTTA
>VDFB02311067.1:0-19306 GCA_007258455.2 Sequoia sempervirens | reverse complement strand
CTCCTCATATATGTTGGCAATCTTTTTGCATTTACAGTTTACCCTTTTTTGGTGGTTGTGTGGACAATATTTAGTGAGAGCAGTCTTTGCATCCTCTTGTTTATTTTTAATGTGCAGAGTATCCAATTGGGTAGCTATACATCTTATTATACCCTCCATTTTGGACAGAAGGTTGTGGAGTTCCAACCTGGAAACATCCATGGATGTTTTGGTGGACTAGAAAGCTCTAGTACCCTTGGTCTTCTTCACAAATGACCTTGAATAATTTCTACATACCTAGCAGATTTCCTCAAAAGCTTATTGAGAAATATCCCTTGATCCTATAAGGTTTAATGCATCCATGTAATCTTCATTTACCCCTTGTAAAAATACTAGCATTAGTGATTCTAAAGAGAGCCTATTCTGGTGTGACTTCTTTAGGTAGAATTAGAATCTTTCTACATAGTCTTCAAGTGGTTCTTCTTCCTTTTGTGACATCCTGAAGATGTAATCTCTCTTCATGTTTGCTCCACAATAATAATCCTGGTACTTTTGCAAGAATTTGTCTTTCATTGTTTCTGAATTTGGTATTGCATTTCTTCCTAGCCCCATGAACCATTGCAAAGAAGCATCTTTCAATGTGGCTGGGAAGAGTTTTAACCTATGAGTTTTTGTGGTGTAATCATAACTTATGCATAGAACGTCAAACTCAAACAAGAACATGTATGGATCTTCTATAATTGATCTGTAAAAATTGGAGATGGACGAGGGGATATATTCTCGAGAGAAACTACCCATTCTTGATTTGTAATTGGAAACTCAAATGTAACAAGCTTTTTTGGATTGTCCACTGCTTCTTCTACCATAAATTCAAGTACCCTTATGGGAGTTCTCCCTAGGTCTAGAGTAGGTACTAGTGTGAGGCGTAATTTTATATCATTGATTCCCTTAATTGGTTCTTTACTTCCACCGGTATCTTCAAATTCTTCTTGATTCAAGGGGAGAAACCTTCCCAAAGCATCTCTCTACCTCCACATATAATAGTATCTTGAGCTTTAGATAGTCTCTCCTACACATTGTTAGTGAGTAGTTCGAGGTCGACTTTGAAAATTTATACTAATCCTAATTACTTTAATTGAGACTTCCTAATTTATGAAAGCAATGTAAATGAATTAAAACACATTTAAGAATTTTGAACTTAGCCCCATCCTTAGCAATGACGCCAAAAATGTAGAGCTTCCCATATGTCCAATCAAATAATGTAGATAACATACATACAACTTAACAAACCTACAAATCCCAAATTAAGAAATTTATTATTCTAGAGGTGCTTCATTAAATTGTCAACTAGGGAATCACAATCTTGAGTTGATATTGGAAATATATGTGCAGTTGACAATCCTAAATCCTACTAATCGATTGAGTATAAAATAATGAACAAAAATAATTCCAATTAAAGGTGACTTAACTAAATTAACTCCTATATAAAAAATAGATTAAGTGAATACTAATTGAACTGCAAGTAACTACAGTAATTGCTACCAGTGACTATTCCTACATAGGTTATAACTAATGACTCTTTATGATGTAGCAATATCTAATCCAATTAATTTCCTAATAGCATTCGACACAATGTAAATCAAAAATTACAATTTAGAAATTATAATTCAAAAATTATAATTAATAATTTAACTAATAATTTAAACATGGATTCTATAGTACCTCAAGTGGCCCTTGCTTGAGTTGCTATAATCCACAATGTCTTCCTTCAAATTCTAACTCAAAGATTCATGAAATTGAAGTATCCTTCTTTATTGTAGTTCGAGCATACAAACTTAAGAACAAAGTATCTAATAACAAGATTTATATTCAATCTATTTCACCTAGAAAATCTAGCTACTCAATCTCTCACAAGATCATCCATATATACAAGATTTATGAGAGTCCTCTTATTCTAGAATTGAAAAATAACTACGAATAAGTTTCAACTCTTCCAAAAATATAGGAAGAGAAACAAGTCTTAGCTTAACAAAAAAATTAAAGCAATTGAAAGTAAGAGTTTAAGAATTTGATAAGGACTCTACATCAATTAAGAAGATTGTTGTAACTAAAAGTGTGCCTAATAGAAAAAACTTTATTATAAGCCACTATGCATTGTTAGAACAAGACTCTTCTATCTCCCACAATTTATTAATAATAGAAGTGAAAATATGGAACTTGATTCATGAATATTCATGTTCACATCCTTAAACCATTGCCTGCATCAACTTTGAGGAAAAATGCATGTGTTGTAGTTGATCACCTCCTCTAACTGTGGAAGATCGATATCCTTCTATTGCAGGTTGATAGGTCCTTCACTACAGGGGTTAGTCTTATTCAAAAGGCATTTTTTATTATTATTAACAACTATAATTAATCATAAAACTCTACTAACTTTTATAAACATTAAAAGATCACACAATCATTCATCACTATAGTATATCATCTTCAATACTTAAAGTATATGAAAAGGTTTGGAAATGTCTTTAAAACTTAGTGGAAATAAGATAAAAATGCATGAAACTAAAGCAAGGAAACTAAACATTTATAGGGCTCATCAATGACCACTTTACATTGTAGGTCTCATACCCCATACCATAGTGATCATCCTCTTCATTTTCTAGCTTGCATCTTAATACTTCTATGGATCACATTCTCTCTCTCCACTAATTTCAATGATATCACTAATTCTATTAACACTAACAAGAATTTTGATCATGACACTCACATAGCTCAAGTGGTATATGGTCTAGGGTTTATGGTGTATGGTCTAGGGTATGGTCTAGGGTTTGAAGTATTAAAATTCTCTTTTTTGCACAAGTCACCTAATTAACATAGAATTCATTAAAATTGGACCTAGAAATTGTGGAAAACACTCAAAGGCCTATACGACAAGTTCAACTAAGGTATAAGTAAATTTATCTCCTAGAATTTAGTAGCTAAATACTAAACTTGATGTTGATGAAGATTAATGATATCAAATTTTCACAATCCATATTGTATTTGTTCAAAGATTTTTGGATTTGATTGTGTACAATTTTTTGCATCAATGTTTCGAATCACACTTTGTGATCCATCATCAGGATGAAAGTAGAGAGCATACGGAGAAAAATAGATGGTTGTAGACCAAGATCAACCTTAAGAGACAAGGGAAGGTAGAGAAGGATACACATGGGGCCAAGAAAGACAAGACAATTGACCTTTAAAAAGGCATAATAAAACAAAATTAAAAATAAAATGGGTACAACAATTTGATAAAACAATCTAAAAGAAATAAAGAGGGAAACATTAAAAACAAAAAGGAAATCAAAGGAAAAATAGATTGCAATATAGTTTGACTTAAAATTGAAACCAAATGATAATTCAAAAACAAAATAAGAGAAGAATCAACAAAGCAACAAAAAACCAAAGGAAGAACAAAAAGGTTCCTAAAGGTTGAAGGAGAAAGGAGGAGAGGATAAATCCAAAATTGAAAGAGTTGAACATACAAAAAAAATTAAGAATTATACACAAGATTAGATAACAAATTAAAATAACAAATAAAAGATGAGGATTAATAGAAAGAAAAATTATTACCAGGAGGGAGCGAACTAAAACAAATTGAAAACTAAAAAAAATTAAGTTAAAATGAAATTATATATATATATATATATATATATATATATATATATATATATAACAAAGAAACTATGAACGAGGAAAATAACTGAAACAAAATGAAAGAAACTAAAGAACAATACAAAAACCAACCTTAAAATTGATTAAAAGCAAAGAGGACTTATATATATATATACAAACATACATACATACAAGTAAGTACAAAATTATACCTAATTTTTTAATGATGATATTCTAGTTTTGTATTATTTTCAAAAGTATCAATTTGACATATATATTTTTTTTAAATGTTTCAAATCAATTATAAAACCAATAATGTAATAAATTTGATTCTATTTGTGAATTTCTTACTCAACGTGATCATCAATTTACAAATTAAAAAAAGTGTAAACTCATAGAATTCTTGTTTACTTTACAAAGACAAAAAGGCACAAAGTGGAGAAGAAACGTGAGAAAATGAAGCATTTTCCAAAAAATTCTCCAAATTATTCTTCAAACTCCTTCATTTACACAAACATTGTAATAAGAACAAAAAATATTATAGTAAGTTAGTGAGTTAGGATGACACCAAGTAAGGGGTTTCAGTAGTATTACATATTATAATAGGTTGTTTATCCATGCACACATAGTACTAGTGTTACCTAGCATCTTTTTTATTATCCAAGGAGGTTGTTATAATATAGGCTTCTTTTCATTAGAATCAAGAATGACATGTGTTCTTGAATATTGGTCTCCATTATCTCTCTACCTAAGTAGTACTTCTCCATGAACTCATCCATAAAGGGGAGCTTCCCACTAGAATAAAGTGGTTTATGCAAAATATTTTTGGCATCTATTATTGCTTAACAATATATTTCATTATTCCCTTCCTCCTAGGAATATACAAGATTTATTATCAATATTTCCTTCTTTCAATTACATGTATACCTATTGCAAGATATTTAAGCATGCTTGATAGTACTTTCCAATTTTATTTAGATAAAATAACTTTGTAAATTTATGGAGATGTTTAAATGATAATGACGTCATGGCTATGATGAGTTAGAATTGAATTATTTTGCAGATTTACCAATTATAATTTGTGATGGGATTCATTGAGTTAAGTGTTGTCCATCCATAGAAAATTCTTCATTTATAAAACATTCTAAATAGTTGACAACTATAAATATGACCTAATAAGATAACACCAAATTTAATATTTGTTTTCTTATTAATTTTCAACCAATAGTTAGTGTTACTAAGAATTCATGAGAACCATTGATCATAGCATCAAATGAAATGTTCAAGGGCTATCAAGTTTTTTGGGTGTTCTCAAATTTGTCTCTAGGCTAACATCCCTACAGCCACCACTAGGATGGATAATAATTGTAATAATCCATAATCCATTCATATGGTTTATGGTCTATGGTTAGGGTTTATGGTCTAGGGTTTGATCAAGGGTTTGGTCTAGGGAACTTGATGCATGCTAATTCAATAAATTCAATAAATTCAACCCATGACTCCTCATAGGGATATAGTCTTACATTTTCATATTTTATTGATGGAAATTAGCATTTATTTATTACAAATTTAGATCAATTTTTTTTCTAAAAACCAACAAAACCCTAAAAACTAAAAAAACACATTAAAAAATAAAGAAATATACTTGTAGGTTTGAAGAAAGTGCAATTTTGGAGGGAGGAGGGAGGATGTGGAGAATACTAGTGGTTGGATATAATAGAGTGGGTACCTATTCTACTCTAGTACCTCTTAGGTTTCCTTTGTCATCATAGCAGGAAAATGAGCTCACATAACTCTTTAAAAGAGATTTTTGGAGAGTGTACCCATTACTAAATGGGTGCACGTTCATAATGGGCACCCATTTATTTGAGATCCTAAACCATAATGGGTACTTGTTGTGATAAATAGGTACCCCATCATGTTTGAGGACCCATTCCTAAGTGGGTGCCAATTCCTATTGAGTTTTTTTAGCTCGACACTTCCATTAAAAGTGAATCCAACTTCTTATTTTTAACCAAGATACAAACATTATTAGCATAAACATGACTTAGTATGAATGACATAACATATTAAATTTAGGCATGTTAATCATGGAGTATCATGTAATCACAATAGGAAATGATCATATAAGTAAAACATCTAATTAAAAAATCATAATCATTAGAATCATATGGATAATCATATGTGTTGTTTTTTATTAATTAAAAAATAGTTTTTGAAGGGCCCTCAAAACCCTAGTACATTAAAATATATAACAACAAATGCTCAACTAGAGCACAACAAGACATTCACAAAGTGAACCCCTAGAAAAAATAAGACCACCCAAAAAATAATAGACATAGAGCAAAACACTTAGAGGTGTTTCATGGTATTAGTTACTTCAAGATCTTGCATGTATAAAAGTACTACTAGAGCTTATTGAACTCATTGAGATTTTTTTTCTAGCTTCAAATGAATTCTTTTTTCTCACCCTTTCCCTTGTGCTAGGTTCAATAACAACATCCATGTCCTACTTGATTTTCCCCTCCTAGAGATATTTTAACTTCTCAGTTAAAATATTGATCCTCGTAGCATTGTTCCTTATGGTTCATTGACTCACCTAAACATTTTTCTCCAAATTATTATTTATAAATCTTAATTGTTTCTGCAAGGAGTTAAGTCTTTCATTTGTTTCCTTCTTGTTCTCCATACTCAACACCATATTCTTTAGATTGACCAACTCCTTCTCAAAATGCCTCATTTTATGGATGGCATCCCATCCTTGAAGGATGGACTCATCTTGTTTCTAGGTCACACTACTTTGGCCATGAAATTTTTTGTACATGTTGTCCAACCTAATGTTCAAGAAATTAATTTGAATAAAAAATCATTTAGTCATTAAATATTGTTAGGATATAACATCCCCCACTGTTTCCAAAACGTGCACCAGTTGCTCCTGGTTAGAAGCCATGAAGACTAACTCTATAAAATACTTATCCACATCCAACATAGGGTCATATATGGTGGGGAAAGGGATCTTGGCCTCAGGTTCCACAACTTTAGCCTTTCTATCCTGCCTCAAACTTGGGGCAATGGGGCCCTCTTTAGTTTCCATACCTAGCTCCTTACCTTCAACACTACCAACCTATTTTGTCACACCCATCTCATCCATAATAGCACCATCATATGACCCAGAGAACATCATTTTCCTTTTGATTTCTTATGAGAGGTGGGGGTGTTTGGTTTGATTCACTTCTCTTTCTAGACACCCTCTTCTAAATCCTCGTTAGTATCACCACCCATGGGTCCAAAGATTATTTCTTATTCTTTTTCTCTAGTAATTGGAAGGGATTTAGTGTGTTTCAATCTTAGAGCTCTCTTTCTCTTCACAAAATTAGGCACTCCCTACATTTCATTGTAGTATGGGAGGATGTGCCAATAGTGTCATCATCAAAAAGGGTATACTTGAGCTTATGAATAACAACCTTTCTATGGGTGTTATCTTTCATGTAACTCACTAAAACAAATGTAAGGCCTTGGTGAATTAACATCACGTTTAGAGCCTTCCTAGAGTCTTTGTTAGAATTTTCCATTGAAACCAACAAATAAAAAGGGAAAGACACATGCATTTCGTGGTGAAATTAGTTCAAAGGAACAAAATAATAGCCATATACAAACTTATATTTCCCATCAAGGGTGATATACCTCATAATAGCCTCAACCACAACAACCCAAACCAACTTGACAAAGGTCCTTTCGTATCTAGAGTGTAATTTCACTAATTTCTCTCTCTTGTTACCCTTGAAGAACAACTACATTGCTTCCTCCTCATATTTTACATATGTCTCTATACAATTTTTTACTAGTAGTGAAGAGCCTTGTAATATGAGCAATGAAATCCTAATTGATACTATAGTCCCAACCAAACATAGCCACATTCCTATTTTTCCAATCCTTAGCAAAGGCTTTGGAAAAATCAGGATCATGACCATGCAAAAACTCCATAGCAGGGTTAAACCCCCTCCATTAGAATATTCCAAAATTGGGATTATGACAAACCACCTTGTAGTTAGGTGCCTTGACCCTATTTCTATTACCTTCCACTTTTGCACCGTTATCATCACTTATATCACAATTACCTTTAAATTCACAGTCTTCTCACACTAATATATTAGCTATAAATAACACTAGAACCCGTAGAACCAAATAAAAGTCATGATTAATTAGCATTAGATCCCCTCATCTAGGCATAATTACTCGTAGGATGAAAGTTGCCTCTTAAAATAATATCATTAGCTTGACATAACTTCACACTCATGGGAAAGGATGAAACATATTCCCAAATTTTCATCTAGTCGAGAGTGACACTAATATTAGCAACGAAATCAACCAAACCATTCCCCTCAAGGTACATATAAGTTTATTATAGAAAAAAATGTAAATTTCACAAAGGAAATGCCCCTAGGAAGGGCACCATACCATATAAGTAAAGCAATGTGTGTGTCTTTGTGAGTAAAGATGTAAAGCATGGGAGCTCCAAATCTTAACCAAAAATATTGAAAGAATCATCTTCATCCCAATTATGATTTTGACAGCCACCACCCTCAAGGAAGTGATCTCCATCATGAATGTAGTGCTTTAGGTAAAAGTGTTTGATAGATATGGGGTAGATGCTTTTCCTTTTGTATCTATTTCTCATGTGACTTATGATGTGTATCTTTCTTGGCATTAGCATTGCTCTTTAGTATCCAAGTAGCAATGGGATTACCAAACATAAATTTGTTTATTTGTTGATAAGAATGAAACCTTCCTTTCTTTGGTATGTATAAGGGATGAAAAATGATGTGTTCTTTATTTTCTTGTGGTTGAGGATACAAATTACCTTATTTTCTTGGGATACCTTAGGAGATAAGGGAGGGAATGTAGAAGAATTCATGTGCTCATGTGCTTGTGGCCACATAATAACTTTAATTTCTTTCTTGGGAGAGAAATTTCACTTGCACATTGGAATTCCCCACGAGTATTGATACGTGTCCATGGTGACTCTAATTTACAAATGAACAAGGAGGATTATGATAATTGTTCCTTCATGAATATATTTAAGTCATTAATATATAAAAAAGGTATGAATTTTGTGTGTTCAAGCCATGGCCTACCAAGTGAAATATTAAACCTATCTAAAGAACAAGTGAAGTAAAAAATAACGGAACTTATTTGTAATTCACCTTAAGAGGAAAAGTAATGCAACATAGTGCATGATATGTATGTATCATTTGACATCTTTATTGATACCACTAAATGTGCATAATCATAGTGAATGTTATGAGTAAGAAAAAACTCATTATGAATATATTAAACTAATGTGTAGGATCTAAAGAATACTACTGGAAAAATTATTATAGATACTAATTATAACTTGAAGTGGGACATAAGAAAAATAATTTGAAATCTCCTCATCAAAAATATAATCAAAAGTGTATCATGAGAATGGAAAACACCTCTATCATGTATCATTCCCACAAAAATATCCATCTATAAATACAAAAATAAACCACTATACTATTGGTCCTCGACATATTTATCCATGTGCATATGTACCATGATATTTTTTAGATGTGCACACCTGTTGAAAGTCTATGTTGTTAGATTGAGTATGTGAAGGGAATTTTTTGTAATTTTTTTAAAAAATTGATTAGATGGAGCAAGCAAATGATTACCCCATAATTAACATCATGGGCACATATAACAATATTATCTATCAAATATTATACTTTATTCTTTAAAGTCATGCAAATATATGTGTGATGGCCATTAATCCTATGATATCGAGTCCTCTAGATGGGTCCAATGAATAGATGGTAGAAAGTGTAATCAAATTGATATTTACTAAAATTTGAAATCCATTATATAGTTATTCACTCAATCTTGTGATTTTTCTAGTTATTTGATACTTGAGAGAGATAACATTAGAAGTGGTAGCCACATGATTAATATTAGGATTGTTTTCTTTCTTGTCAATAATATTAAAATTTGATGGCTAAGAAGGCATGGGGGATGCATGGGAGGACCAATATTTTAGGCCATTAGAAGCAAGTAGTTTCAGTTCTACATTATTTATATGAAAACATAAATCCATAAAAGAAGAGTAATTGTTAAGATAGATAACGTTCTTAATTGGTTGCAATATTCTTTGCACATAAAAATTTGTAATTCATTATCAATAAGATGATATTTCATGGGTTCTTTCATTATATCCTTTGGCACATTCAAATAAATTAGAAATTGTAAATTTCAAGCTAATATTCACACAAAATTATTAACAAATACTTTGGCCAAATGAATGAATATGTCCAAAAGTTAATGGAAACAATCATAGTATACCATAATCCTTCAAAGTGCTTTGAAATAGATTGGCCACTGATCTATCTTCATACACAAAATTTAGATGTACAAATTTTAATGATTACAAATGTGTACAAGGGTCCCCTTTTTTGGTATAAATATCAAAATGAGGTGCCATAAAAGCTACTTGTAAAGGATAAGTAACAATCTCAAAACCAAGTGGGGCATTCCACATGTCAACATAATCATCTTTATTTTGGTGTATTGCGTATGATATCTATTTTTTCTATACTCTATCTAGGTTTTGCATGAGTGCATCAAGGGTGGTAGCAATAATGATGGTGGTGGGAACATGAGAGGCAATATATGGGGTTATAAAGAGGAATATAAATAAGGGGTAGGGATACAAAACTATAAGGAAGATAAGCAACACTATAAGGAAAAGAGGAAGATGGGACACCAACATGGTGGGAGGAAGGAATGAAACTTGTGGGGTAAGAAGTAGGTGGAATACTAGTAGGATAGGAGGGGTGCACTAAAAATATGGGAAGAGGATGTCCAACACGAGGAATCTTAGAGGTGGCAAGAGTGACAGTAGTGGGAAAGGGTTGGGTTGGGTTAGATGGGATGAGGGGAAGATGTCATAAAAGAGTAAACATCTTGAAGAATCTCAAAACCAATCAATGCACTAAGCAACTAATTATGAATATTTTCAATCAATTATGTAGAACTAATAGTAGAAAACTCTTAGAATTTTGCTTATACGATAGGAGAATGCTCGTACTTATTCACATATGTATCATGATCAAAACTATGTTGTTCATTATGATTACCATCCATTTAACCACATAGGGATTCCTTGATCAACTAAATGAGAAGGCTTACTAGGACTTAGATGGACACTTCTTCTCAGAGGAAAATTAGTATTTTTGTTAGATCTTGACATAAACAAACCTGAGAAAGATAAAGAATGACAATTCAAGGATAATAGAAAGTATGAAGCTAATATGTATAATCAAACTCAAATTTGAAAATTAACCAATAAAAAATTGGAATACAAACCCCAAGGGGAAGCCTAAGAAAGACGTAAGAGTCGACATGTTCACTAAAATGAAATGAAGAATAGAATCCCCTTTACATATGTACTAGGGTAAAATAATTAAACAATAATAAATAGACAGTTACCCTAGGATAAATAGATGAGACATAAACTATTTAGGGTAATGCATTGAAATAAAAATAAATAAATGGTACTTCGTTGGACTTTGATTATTGAAAATATAGTGTTACATGTTTGTACTTGATTATTAGGGCATAGGAAAATCAAGAGTAGTCAAACAAATACTTTAGAATATAGAAATTAGTTGCTTATGGTTTTGGTCACTTTTTTGAGCACATAATCACTTTATGTGACTATGGATTTGAACTTGGCTTGCATATTTAAACTTTTGTATACATATTTGAACTTTGCTAACTTCTAATATCTACTTTTCATTTTACCTAGATGTTTGTGATTTGTATTATCTAATTAGTCATGTTTAGAATACCTTTGGAGAGTTTTTTAAGCAAGTATTATTTCTCATTTGGTTAAACCCCTAGACTATTGATTTAATGACTTTTAAGAAAGCTTGAAGATAAAAAATAATAATATATGGATACTTAGATTTTGTTCTTTGAATGTTGAATGCTCAAAATTCAAGATATTAAGATACTAGGTTCTAGATGTCTGATGTATACAAATACATTAGGGCATATCCTTAAATACAACTCCAAAGGTGGTAAGTGAAACATTTCATGTTTCAAATTGACATGTAATGATTATAGATTTATTTTGTAAATTTAACAACTCGTTAAATCAATCTTTCAACTAAAATCTAATTTAAACAAAAAATAAATACATTAAAAATAAAACTCAATCTTTATAAATAAATACAAATTAAATTATTAGTCGATAGGCTACATATAGTGCGAGATTTGAGCCCGAAACAAGTCTCATGTCTACAAACCACTATTGAGTCATTGGAAAACAAGTTTCAGCTCCGTTTATTGGTAAAAGCCTATGTTAATATGTTAGAGAGTATGTGTCTGTGCATGGATGCACTACGAATTCTAATTGCATGTGGTTGGATTAAACAATTAATAATAAGTGCTAAATAATGGAATGAAATAACTTAGACAAATCTAGATTTTTTCCTTAAAAAAATAAGTATTATTTGATTATGAAATATTTGCATACAAATTTAAATTATAAAGCAATGCAAATGAAAAAAGAAAGTTGCCATCAAATTGAAAAAAAACTCTCCAATTGGAAATAGAATGTTCCCATTTAGTTGTCAAATCAATACTTATCTGTCTCTTATGTGATAAGTGAGATTTTGGAGGTTTTTACTTAATATTTTAGAGGCTTTTACCATTAAATGACAATTGAAACTTGTTTTCCAACGACTCAATAATAGTTTGTAGGCATGAGATTTGTTTCAGCTTCAAATCTCAAACTATATATAGTCTATCGGCTAAACATACATATAGTTTTCTATCGACGTAATCCTAATGCAAGTGCTAGTATATTCTGCCTCAAAATACACCATTTATACAACCTATTTGTTAAGCCCTTCAATACTTCTGTTGTATTTTTAAAACGTAAGTTTTGGCAGAAATAGGTGTACTTATCTTCCCACGAGAAAACTCTATCTAAACGAATCTTTTTATTATCACTAGTTACGTCACAAACATGATCACTCCGCATGTTCCAAGAAAAAAAAAATAAAAAAAATAGAATTGCCTAATGAGGCTCAAATTACCTGAGAGATCTTTTGTACGGGACGGGGTACATGCACTCGAAGCTCTCTGGAATACACTCCAAACTCACTGGAAATAATCTACACCTTACACATCCAGAAATTGAGCTCCCTTTAGCGAACGCCAAAAAAATATTAATCCACCGTAACAAAAATCCCAGTTTTTAGGGCCAGGTGGAGAGTCCATTGACCACTCCAAAGGTTCAACCTTTTCTTACAATAGCATGGACTTCCGAGGTCTCTCTGTGGGTCCACCAGTATCAGCACCACGCGCCGGATCCGCGACTTCGATATAGTGATGATAAATCAATTCCTGCCAAGAGTTAAGACCATATGTTGCACAATCACTCTATTGTTCTACATGACATTACACTATAAGGCTACAGTGTGGTAGAAAGAGCACAGGCCGAACAATGGTGCTGCTTCTGGAGCTTCCAACCTCTGTTCCCATGGAGGCTAGACTTCTTTTTGGGAGTTCAATTCCTTCCCTCAAGCAAAAGAATAAGTGGGTCGTCTTGAGGAACAATTTCTCAGGCTCCCAATTGAGATCATGGGATTTGTGCTCTCACAGAAGGATAAATGGAGCGATGCTGGTTAGGCTGCGAAGGAGAAGAGTAGAAGCAATGTCAAGCACTCTCAATGCAAAGAGCATGAATTTAAACGAGTACATGATCACTGTTGACAAACCCTTAGGCATCAGATTTGCTCAGACCATCAATGGTACGGTCTTTGTTCATGCACTTAAAAAAGGGGTAAGCGACCAAGTTCAATGTTCTGATTTTTACTTTTTGCCTTGTTCTGGGCCCTTAAGTTTAATGTTCTCATTTCTACCTTTTTTCTTATTTTGGGCCCATTTACTTTTGACGGAATCCAATTTTACGGTGCCAAACCTCTCCCGCATTTCGTCAGTGTCTTCAAATAGCCTTGTATTTGAAGTATGAGCTTTAAACACGTAGAACAGAGGTTGGATTATGGCAACTTAGATGAGTTTTGAATATGGGCTAAGGACTAGTAGAGATTCTCAAGGCGACGTGGGTATAGTGTTTCTGTTTCATATACATTTCCCTCATTCAGGACAGCTCTGGAATGACCTATTTACTTGTTTTCTATTACCAGTGCCTATATGCTAGTTGTAACCCACTTGGCCAATAGTTTTGTAGCAATGAGAAACATGCTGATAGTTAAAATTGGATGTCCAGGTAGTTAAGGCCTGGAACTAACAACAATTGCTATGAGGTCTGTAGTGGCCCTGCTCAGAGAGATAGAGAGATAGAGAGCGTAAACAATGTAACTATCAAACAAGAGGGCAAGTTACATACTGATTTAAAGCTTTTCAAAATTAGATAATCCATGATATTACCAAACAAGAGGGCATATTACATACACCTTTTCAAAATGAATGTGTGAGACAGAGAAAATGTAACAATCAAACAAGAGGGCATGGTGCATACACATTTAAAGCTTTTCAAAACTCAAGCTAAAGTTTTTATCCATATTTTTGGAATGGCAAACATTAAATTGCACTCTCGATGATCTAATTATCAATTAAGAGGGCATATTACATACTGTAATATCCCGTTCTAAAATTTGCCTTAATTTCTTTAAGTATAATAAACCCTAGCTCAATAAGAGTTGCATAATTAATTATAAGTATGAATTTAACTTAGAAATTACAACTTAATAACTTATTAAATAATTTACATTTAATGCTTAGAATATATTTTAAAAAATGTAGAACTTATCCTCTTACTTGTGCTGTAAATCTTCCTCTGATCTGCAGTGATTTATCTTCAATAACATGTCAAAAATGTTTCTAAAGTCTGCCTAAGTTAGGGGTTTTCATCCACTACCTCAATAATAGGAATTGAGGGGTTTCGTCCTTAATTTCGGACCTAGAGGGGTTTTGTCCTTAGGCTGTTAGAAAATTGGTTCATATTCCACGAGGGAAAACAATAATATAAAATATCTTCACTAGATCCTCTCTTTCTCCTTTGCTTGGTCTTCTTTATATATCCTTTTCCACCAATAGGCATAACTCTTCATCTACATGCCTTTTGACTTTTCATTGAAACTAAACTTCATTAAATTTCAGTTTTTTTTATAATATTAATCTAAGTCACAAGGTTCGAATTAATTCGAGTTGGCAACATTGAAATTCGGATGAAGTTCGACAAGGAAAAAATTCGAAAAGTAAAAAATTCGGATTAAATTCGCCTTATGTAATTTTTATTTTTATTTTTATAAATATAAGTAATATATCCACAAAATTGTCTAAAGGAAATTAAATAATATTACTAGTATATAAAAACTAGTAAATATTATATATACTAAAATATATATAATGCAAAATATTTTCTTATATATAATATATAATTATAATATAATATATAAATATAATATATTTTTTCTCATATATATAATAAATAATATATATAACTTATAAGTAAAAATAATTTATTACATATAAAATTATATTAAATATATATCAAAACACAATATAAAGGTAGCAGAGTTATATCCGAAATGCTTGTCGCGGAGCAATCTGATTGCAAATAAAGATTTATGATGTTCCAAGCTATCGAGGATCTCCTCGTGGGATCGAGGCTACACCCAGCCCGTGAAGAATAGATAGTCCAAGTGTGACGTAGGTATTGGTGGTATTGCGCGAACCATTGCAAGAACTCCCGTGCCCACACATATTGCCCGTTGTGCGGAAACAAAGGAAATTCAAGGGATATTATGGTTGTGGGGACCCGATGAAGTAGCGGATATACGTGAAGGTCACTGGCACCCGCAGAGAAATTGCCTGCAATCGATGGAAAACTCAGTGCTTGCGTTTTGATGACCCTTTGGCGCACAATAGAAGACGACACGTCAGTGGATGAAATACGGCGAATTTCAACGAATTTAAAACAAAACTTTCAGATTCAGTGAAATTCGAACTTCATGCTTGAAGTTCGCTGAACCTTGTGACACGATATTAATTATTCTCCATTTTATTGTCCTTCCTTAAGGGAATCACATGAGAAAGGGGGGGCATTACACATACACCTTTGCAGCTTTACACAGAGATAGAGAGAGAACAATGTAACTACTGAACAAGAGGGCATGGTACATACACATTTAAAGCTTTTCAAAATTCAATTTAAAATTTCTATCAATATTTTTGGAATGGCAAACATTACAATTTGCACTCTTGATGATCTAATTGTCCACACAACAGAAATATGCAACATAAAATTTAAATGTATGTGGCTACTTTTATCTACTAGTGTCATTCTTTACTTGGGAAGTGGAAGGTCCTGGATCTTGGTCCTCAAGTGATACATGTCAAACAATAATTGTAGATTTGGCACATGGAGAATAACTCAAGAGTAACTGGCTCAAGAGTTGATTCTATTTGCTCTCGTACAGGCTAGATCTAAACTGATAAATACTTGATCACTTGGGAAGAGCATTGCAACTATGTATTATGCCCTCCAAATTCTCATGGATATAGAAACATTTTTTTTCTCTAATTTCTTAGTGGCTTTGTAACCTTTCCTTTAAGCTTCAATATCCCCTAGTTTATCATCTTTTGCCACTTTTGGACTAGGGACCAAAAATTCCATCGGTACCATGCTTCTTGATCATACACTAATTGAAATGGTGTGAATTCAGTGGTGACTTATGCGTTAGTCATGCTTAGAGCATGACTAATGACATTTATGATATGCAAATTGCAGACACAAAAAGAAAGAATACAATAGATTGTCACAACTACATGTTGTATGCTCATTTGTATTATGTACATAAAATTTACAAAGGATATGTACTATATAAGGAAGCTTCTAGAGGTAGGAATCTTCTAAGAGAAGATAGGTGCATAATATTTATGGCTATATAAGAAGCCCATGTGATTATGCAAAAAAATAAAATAAAGTGCACTAACCCATCTTTTTGTCTCATCATTTCATCCTTTTCAGCTGAAAGTGTCCTCAATTTTGATGCAGATTTTAGAACCACATTCTTGCTTCCAAGATGACCCAGAGGAAAATGAAATGCAGTTGATACAAAATAAATGCAAACCACAAATTATGACTATGATGTCCCTAGATGGACAGAATCTAAATGTTGAATGAGAGGAGTTGGACTTTCTGGGAACAAATTATCATAACCATAGAAATTATTTGCCGATGCCAGGATCTTCAAATGAATAATTGAGCTCCCGAAATAGATGATTCACATGAAAATGATCTCCATATTAAGTAGATTGTAATGGAGTTGCACAAGGTTTGGATCTAGGGTAGAGGAAGTGTTGAATGTGAAGCTGCTTAGTGTCCTCCCTAGTTAAGAACAAAATCTATGGACAAGAGTGAAGCAGGAAGAGAAGATGCCAACTTTGAAGCTATGGAGTTTACATCTTTGATTTATGAGGAAGGTAACTAAGCATTAGGGTCTAACTAAGCATTAGGGTCTATATTCAACTAAGGGGTTGAAAATTATGGACTTCATCATTGATTTGCTCAATTTGCATTTTGACCAAGGGAGAAGAGTAGAATGTAGTTGAAGAGATATATTTGTTCACAAGTGGAATTTGTTGTAGAAAATTCATCTTGAAAACAATATCTTCACCATCAACCATGTGGTTAATGATTTGAGTGCATGATGCCTTATGGGTAGGATTGGGAGGATCCTACAAAGATGGTAGTGAAGAAGAATCATCATTTTCCTTGAAAAGTTTTAGGAAGGATGAGAAACTTGGTTGTGTAGGTGGAGCTAAGTTGCTAGGTGGAACCATTATGTAGATAAAACTCTTTATTTTTTTTGGGATTTGACTTGTGTGTGTTTCTAAGTTGTTTCAAGATGGCCTCCATGAGTAGTCATTACACTAGTGATATTTTTTCTCATGTATGTTGGTAATATTTACAAGGCACATGGATCCACTTAGCACACAATCTCCTTTAAGCTCTTATCTCTTCTAGTTTTGGAGGAAAATGGTGCCTTGAAATAGCCTTTGGGCATTATTAGGATATCCATGGATCTTAAGGAATGCTAGTTATCTTATACCGATGATCTTGAGGGATAGCATCAGATTATAAATAGAACACAATATAGGAATATATGCGTTCATTGGTAATATTCATGAAACACTATCTCTAGATTCAAGCGTAACTTCTCATAGTGATCTATTATTGACATTGGTGGAGATTCATGGACCAAATGGTACAACTCACATACATATTTTGTTGAGTAGGTGCAATGGATGGCTATGATCAATGTGGGGAACTACTCCAAGACAAATTATAGATTCAATATAGCAACTCTTGTACATCATAGTTATAAAATAACAACTTTTCTTAACTCAATCATTTATATGTTCATTTATTAATGGCATATATACAATGATAATGAAGACACCCCTACAAAGATATTAAAGATAAGATTCCTGAAGAAACTTGGAGAGGTAAGAAGCCTACAATTAAGTATTTTCAATGTTGGGAATTTTGGCTGCACTTAGGGTGTTTTTTAGGTCATGGCCAAAGATAGCAATTTGGCATATAAGAGCCCCCCGTGGAACTCATACAACCCAAACTCATTTATTTGCTTGTTTGTTTATAGCATGTATATATGATCACACCTGCAAAGATATTAAACTAAGATCTTTAAAGAAGCCACAATAAAGTATTTTAGGACTTTTGATAAAGTTTTATTTTGTGTTGGGCCATACCAAATACTATTTGGTGTTAAGACCCCCCTTGTGGAGCCCCCCAAGCTGATTTCTTGCATTGTGCCATATATATTGTTCAAGATTTGTACTTTGGGGTTCTAATCTCATGACCAAACTCATGAGTACAAACCTTGCCAATCCACCTAAACCTAGATAGTCTGATTTTATTAGAAATAGCACCAGGCATATTTTTCATGGAGATATTGGGGGCTAAGGCCTGCATGATTTATAATTTGGAAACAAGAAAGTTGGAGATTTGAAGAGATGTAAATTTTGATGAAGATTCTACTCCTTTTGAGGCATCATTTTGTTCAATACCACCCACTTTTGCCATTGACATTGGTTATGATGTAGGGGATATTGAGGAGGTTCTTGCACCTCAATTTGATTTTGATAGTGATAATATTGATAGTGCCCCCACCACATCTCATAATGATCTTTGCAGTATTTTTTACAGGTTTCTCCTTCTAAACCAGCAATGAAGTGACTGTTATGGGCACAAAAAATTCTTGAGGATGGAAACATCAACCTTTATGCATCAAGGAGTCATACTAGGTCTGTTCCTAGATCTCACACAACCAAAAATGATGGGGCTGGTATTTGGTAATTGTTTGGTGGAAGATGAGGATGATTTCTCCTATGATGATGGATCCTTACAGATTAATATTTGTTCTCATTTGATAACAATGATCCTTACAACTATATGGTTAAGGTGCCATGATTGTTTATGGTTCTATACATATTTATGAAGTTGATCCAAATGATGATGATGATGATGTTGCAAGAAGCAAGTTAGTTGATTATATACTTAACAACACCTTTAATGCTTCTAAACTACTTC
>VDFB02311066.1:0-29589 GCA_007258455.2 Sequoia sempervirens | reverse complement strand
ATATCTATTGCTTATGAATCTCAGTTGAGCTATCTATGTATCATTATATTCCATCTTTGGAAATTTTTAAAATGTAAATTTTTATATTGAGAATGAAATCAATACATGGAACATTATTATGGAAAATATGCTCTTTATTCTCTTTTTAGAAAAAAAAAATTATTGCTATGAGTTTTGAACATAGTTTATTTACTTGAGGTTAAAATATAGTGAATTTACTTTCGTAGAAAAATTGGCATGTTACAAATTGAAGGTTGGCAGTGTGAACTTGGGAAGTTAAAAGAGGTGTAATAGTCAATGATGAGTGGTTCATCAAGGTGGCTACATATAGAAGGTTTGCACAAAAAGGTTGGAGAAAAGCATGTATTTCAATAGATGTTATTAGATCCTTGGGTAGAAGAATTTGGAAGATAGGGGTAGTATCAATGAGGATGCCTCATGTGGCAAAGAGATTGTGTGTTGTTCATGAAAATGTGGCTTGATGTGTATTGGATCTAGGCATTGAATGGTCAATATTTTGGGTGCTAGGTTGGTGTTGTGGTGGTTAATTAGGGCTTCTACCAAGAAAAATTGGACTTGAAGGAGAGGTGAAGATTTATTCATCATGGTTTTCATATTAGAGTGACAAAGTTCCATATGGGATGGAATAATTTGAGAAAAGGTTCCAAGGTCAAGGCTCTTGAAAGACAGAGAATTAGAAAAGTAGTTTGAAGAAGTCAATGGGAAGTTAGGAGTGGGACTCTCACAAGCTAGATTACAAGGATTTAGACTCGAGCTAGTAACAGCATGGAAGGTTGTGTGGGAATTAGTAGGATTTGGTGGCTATTAGGTATAGAAGATTCTCCATAGGGAAAGGGCATTATAGTAAGTCTCGAGCATGGAGGTCATGAGATTGGTGTTAGTGTCAGGATAAGTTGAAGTGAGTTTGTATTCATGGTGTTTTGGTTAGGTTTTTTGGCACTTGTGGTGGATTCCTTGAGATGTAGAAGCCTATAAGTAGTTGAAACTTATCAAGGTGTTCATGGATGTAGTACTTGAAAGGTTTTATCAAGGATGGATAGCCCAATGGATTACTCAAGGTAGGTTTATTGTAGTGGTTTTTGAGTCAAGGACTAGTAGCATGGAGATAATTTAGGGACAAATGGAATGTCTTCATAGAAGAGGTAGGGAAGTGAGTAGGAATCATGTTTCCAAGGAGAATTCAAGGATGGGATTCTTGCAAAGGAGGTTAGTATGGGGTATGTTGGTGGCACCAAGTATGATAGTGTTAGAAAGGTGTAGAGATAGCAATTTTGAATGTAGGGTATTGGATCTTTAGATCCCTCCAATAGGTATTCACTAGGAAGCAAGAAAGGAATCCTTGAGCTAAATGGTTTGAAATTAAGGGTGTCACTTCTTTGGAGTGGGAGAAGATGTAAGGGGACTTGACCTCATGGGATGGGTGCTTCAAGTAAAAAGGGGAATTTGTAGGAAAGACTAAAAAGAGTGCCAAGAGCACTCCAAAATTAAACCTAGGTGTCCCAACTAGAGTGTTAGAGGTGTTCCAAGAAGTGGAACTAGGTGCTCCAAAAATTAGTATTGGGTTGGATTTAGAAGTGGAAAAGGGTCATCCAAAATTGAACTTGGGTGTCCCAATCAGACCGCCAAGGATGTTCCAAGAATCAAAATTGGGTGCTCCAAAAAGTGGTAGTGGGTTCAGCTCAAAATTGGAACTAGGAGTTCCCAATAGGGGTACTATTTGCTCCAAAATCAACGTAGAGTTTGGAACCCAGAAGTCCAAAAACTAAGGTGCACCAAGTATGCAGGGACTAAAGTTGAAACAAGGTTTCCATGGATCCAAAAAGAGGGTGAGTTGTTCTTGGAGCATAAATTATACTTGGAGTCCATGGCGTAATAAAATGGGAATAGGGTGTTCCAAAAAGAAGGGTCTAGGAATTGGGACCAAAACAAGGGATAGTTGATAGGATCAACATGGTGTTTCATAGGATTTGGACATGGGATCCTAAGGGGATAAGTAGAATTTGATGAGGAGTTTAGAGGATTATTTTGGAGGTCTTAGGAAGGCTTAGGGATTAGGAACTCACCCATACCAAACATTGGAGTAGTTTCCCAAATCGAAAGTTGGGGTCATGGACCAAATTGAGAATTGTGGTGGTTGGACCAACCAAGGCATCAACCTATAGCTACCTAAGAATTGACTAAAAAATATTATAGGGGGTATTTTTTGTTTAAACATCCAAGTTCCAAGAGTGCACCCAAGGTTTCTAGGAGCAATAGGATCCAAGAGGGAAACTAGGGACGCCTCCCCCAAGGATGAAGAAGAGTAATCCTACCACCTAAGATAAGGGAAGCTAGGCATTTTACATAGATTCTATGGGTGAAGAAGAGTAGCCCCGTATTGTCATGAAAATATGAGGTTGATGGGTGGATGCATAAATAGAGTCCCAATCTTAGTGAAGTGAAGTAGCTAAGCCAATATTGTGGATGACTCCAAGGGAGTTGTCCAAGACCTGGAACTGGTGAAGTGGAGTAGCCAGGACCCAATATTGGGAGATGACCAACATTAGGATTATCTCTGTCAAAATATTGGAGCTTGTGAGTTGGGTGATACATGTGGGTATGTGATGCAAAACTCAAAATTCATGGTAATGGATAAACTATGGTGATATGTTGGGTGCAACCCTAGGTTTCCTTGAGGAGATGGGTGGTGCATTGGGGTCAAGGATACAAAGTCCCTTGGAATTTTAGGGAAAGATGGTATTGCAAATAGGCTTCAAATATAACTACTTAGAATGGAGCTAGGCCATAAGGCAAGTCTAGAGAGGTAACAAGGGTGAGTTGAGATGCATAGTTGAAATGGTGGATATGTTCCATGAGGCATGATTCTTGAGGAGCACCATCAAGTTGAAGATAATTCTAGTTTCAAATGGGATTTGGATGGATCATCAAGCTATAAGGTTGGATCTCAAGTAGGCTTATAAGTTGGAAGGTAATTATATAGGAGCTTGGGTTGGATGTGTGCATGGAGTTTGTCTAAATCCATGGGATGCATGAGGAATGAGGTTCACTAACTAGGTCATGTAGATATGGGCTTGGAACCATTCCAAGGAGAGCTTGTAAAGATGGACAAGAATATATCTCAAATATTCTAGCAATCCTAGGGAGTATAATTAATGTGGCTTGAGGTTTTTGTTGACCCAAGGAGGCCTAATATGGGATGTCAATACTAAGGGAGTGTTGGGCATACACTATGTGTGTACAAACTAAGAAGAGGACTCAGGGAGTCCCAACCGATCGAGGGATTTGGTAATCCTTGAAGACCCAAGGAGTTGGAATAGGTGTAGCAAGGTTGGGTCAGAGAGAAAATGAGAAAAGGTGGATATAAGAAGTGTAATCCATTACTAGGTCAAGAAGCTTGTTGTAGGTGATCAAGGAGTGCGCCATGGGGATGAGTGGAATGGATTGTGGTGGGATATCAAATAGATATGAGGACTTGGATTTCCACAAGGATCCCATCTTATGTGGGACACAAGGGCAAGAACTTGGTAGGACCAAGAAGAGTTGTGCAAGACACAACAAAATTTTAGTGGAGTGGACAAATTTGTCAAGGACAAGGCAAGTATGTCAAGGGAAAAAAGAGTTGTGTCAGGGTTGTAGACACCCCAAATCTGACTCTCCTTTTTAAATTAATTAAAATTCTAAATTTTAATTAATTTATCTCATTATCTCATAATTAATTAAATATTTTAATATCCTTTTATTCCTCTAAATTAAATTATATTATATTTAATTAATTTTCCTTTTTCCTTCTTCTAAAGGTTAATTAATTTAATTAATTCAAACCTTAGTATGTTTCAATTTAATTCCTCTAAGCCCATTAATTAATTAATCCCATCTTAATTAATTATTTAATCTTCTTCTAATCCTCACTTAACATTTTTCCTAATTTAAAATTCCTTAAAAAATCCAAACCTGCCATCACCTGCCATGTGTCACCCCTTCACATGTGCATGCCTGCATATTCACCCAATAATTCCTCACCTCTTCTTCCTTGAATCCACCAAGGAAAAATGTCACCTTTTTAGTTGAATTTTCATAAGTTCATCTCTCTCCTATCAATAAAATCTAATTTTAAATTCCCATATCCCTAGAGATGGGAAAAATTCAAATATTTTCCTCTTTTGGAATCCTATCACAATCTCCCATAATCTTATCCAATCCCCATTATTTAGCCTCCACCCTCCATTAACCCTCACATGATACTTTTCCTTTCCCTCTTGTTTGAGAGAAACTCTTAACATGAGCACTTAATCTTGTGGAAAGATATCATCCCTCCATCCATTTGAGCATCTTTCTATAAATAGAAGCATTCACCCTTAATTTTCATCAAGTATATTGCAAGTAACTTCATGTTCCCACTTTACAAATCCATAATCTCTATTGCAACAAGGTTATGTTGAGATATTTCTAGAGAAAACCACATTTTATCTATTTAGAGCATATCAATAGGCTTAGAGTACATCCTATTTAGCTCAATCATGGAGTTTGAAGGTGTTTGAGGTAAATATTTATGTGTTTTATATTTTAATCTTATTCCATTTTACTTCAATACACATTCTTATCTTTAGTGGGAACCCAAGTGAAGGAGATATATGAGAAGGATTTGTGCATGCACTACCATTTCATGGGGTGTGTGAATAACTTGGGTGTTTGGAACACTTGAGTATTGGAGGCATAGTTTGGGTTCAAGAGAGGGCTTTTCCACAATGGGATTCATGAGTAAGGTTCGCTAGTGTCATATGAGGTTGGACCTTCATATATTATCCTTTGTGTTTCTTTTATATTTTATTAAATAAAAGTATGTGACTAGAAGAATTTAAAACCTAATTTTTCAATGATTAAATTTATTGTAATCATTGTCCATCAAATTTTCTTCCTATATCAACTCACTAATTATTGAATTCCTCATTGTTTTCTATTAAATTCAATATCTCCATGTTTTGTTCCAAAACCATCTTGCTTTTCATGTTTTCCAAGTCCATCTTATTTTTTAATAATGTCTAATTTCACCTTAGATTCCATAAATTATTAATTTTTAATTAGATATTTTCCATGCAATATATTGTAGAATACTTATATTCTATACCCTTTCTTGGAAAATATTTCACATTTAATTATAGATCATTTTTGGAGTCTCTAATGTTGTGGGAATGTTACCCTTACCTCTAGTCATAGAACCTACCATGTTGATCTAATAATTCTTTCAATCTCAATAAAAAAACTAGGTTACTAGAAAGTTGTAAATCAATTTAATTATAGATTAATAAGATATGTAATCATTTTAATTACTCAAAACCAAAAGAAAATGAAAAATATAAAAGTTATTCATGCACAAAAAAATTAGGGTTGAGGGTGACATATACCATTATGATCACCTCTTGAGGCAAATATAATGACAAATAGATGAAAATGCTAAAATATCCTTGCATTGAAAGATTCCAAACTTAACCCCTTACTTTTTGTTATAAGACACCAAAATTTAATTTGGCTTAATATAGCAATGTATTAGCCAAAAATATATAATATTTAGGAAATAAATAAATCCAAATATAATTATTTTTCTAAGATAATGTTATTTTTTCTCACTTTTGTAGTCGCCACTAATAGAATTTTTTCAATGTAATAATAGAATAACATCATTATTTCATAAATGTGAACGAAAGAGAAAATATACATGAATTATAAGTGAAATGAATTCATGATAATATGTTGAATAAAAACTCTATAAATAGAAACACTCCAAGGAGACTACCTCCCAAAGAATTAAAAGAATACAATTTATAGATATTGATAATTAGTAAAATGCTACTCCTATTAACTAATTATGCTAGGGTGAGCCCATATTCACAATTATGGTGACTACTTCAACTATAAAATTTAGAAAATTATCAAATGGAAAAATAAAAATTTATGCATTCCATAATTTGGTTATTCCTTAACCTAATCCACACAATAAACCAAGGGTATAATAGATGCAATCAATCTTTAGGATCATATAACAATTATTGATGTTGATCTTGCTCAAATCTAAACATTCAGTGAAATCCCACTTCCCTTCCTTTGGGGAATGTAAATTAGGGTTTCATACGGTGAACCTCTTGATTGAATGCCACACTCTTCAGTTAGCTTCTAGATCTACTACTTGACCTTATCCCTCTCAATAATTAAATGTTTGTATAGTGGTTTATTTAGAAATTGAATGTCGGGGACTAAATAAATAAGGTATTTCATCCAATAGTTTAAAGATACCTCTATCAGTGAGGCATAGACATCTTTGATTTCTAATAGTATCCAATCTCTCTATTTCTATTGTGTTATAAAAATGATTTTTGCACACGCATTTCACAATTTTTAGGTACTCTTCAAACATAATAACGAGTGGAATGAATGTCTAGTATAGGGTATATTATGTGATTGAAAATTTTTACTAATCAAGGATGCTAATATAGCGAAGACTACTTATGGAATTCTATAGATATTATCATCTAACATAATGGTGGCCCTTTGAGTCCCAGACTCATAGACACCGTGATGCTTTAACCTATAGGGTTTTTTACATCATACATAAAATAAGTTAAATTATTCCATTTCCTAAACCACATCATCCTTGAATTGTTTGATGGCATGGAGTAGGTGGCTATAGCTTGAAATAAATCTCTAGCTGTATTCACTCATCTAATGGAGTATGGCTATAAGTGAGGTGTTATTGGCATATTTAAGTTCTTGACTACCCTGACAAAGATAAAATTATCTTTAATTTAATTACCTTTGATAAAGTAGAAATTATTCCCATTCACTTACCTCTATAAGTGGAAGAGACACTCTTCTTAAGGTGGAACTCGCACAATGTTGATAGTGAAGTACAAATATCCGTCCATGTTTTTCTTTCCTTTTATAGACAAATTAATTTTCTAACATGGAAAGTTGTATTACATATAGCTAGCATGATTGTATAAGAATATTTTCTATTTAGCATGCATATGTTGTGATATTTAATTCTTTTGTTCCCACGCCACTTATTATTCTCTTTTATAGATTTTTATTTGTGATATTTAATTTTTTTATTATTTATATTAAGTGGCCACTTTTATATTCTACTCATTTGGATGTGTGGTTTTTTATTGTCCTTAATTATGGGTCAATACTTACCAGGAAATCTTTCTTACCTCTAGACTTAGTTTTTTCTTCAATCTTCACTAAGTGACAATAGGTAGATCCTAATGTTTTTACAATCAAGAACACCATGGTTTTTTGGGTGTAGTGGTGAAGTTCATCATGGTATTTGACAACTTAGTGCCTCTTAAGTTCTTTGATGTCATGTTTGTTGCAAGTATGAAGGTGTTGTCATTGATGTCAATTGGTTAACTGTTCAACTAGTTGTTGTTGTCATTGATGTCATGTATGTTGGTTATTGGTTGTATATGTCGACGATATTGAGAAAATTGTAATAAAGAAAGCTTGCAAGTTGTTCACCAGTTGTGAACCGTGCTTTTTTATGTATTTGGATGAGGTTCGGGAGAAATTTAGTTCCTCCATATTTCTTCTTGTTTGGGTGTTATGACTTGCAATTTTTAGGATAAGTTGAAGAGGTCGTGTTCAAGTTAATTTTGTTATCCAAAGAGATTGGATTGTGTTACAGTAGCATGTGCTTAATTTATCTATGTTTTTCACACTAGTTTTGGCTAACCTTGTGTAAAACACTACTTACGAAGATCATGGAAGTGTGTTGCGGCATGTTGGGACTTATTTAGGTCCTCATTTAGGGACTTATTCCACTGTAGAACATTTTGGAACCGACCTAATTTAACTTTGAAACTACAAACGGTGTGTGGACGACCTTGGATGAGTTTCAAGGTTGAATTTGGTATAAATATAAGTTGAGATGTTTATGAAAGGTATGGATGAATGCAAGAGCAAGATAGATGTGAGATAGATGCGAAATGGTATGTGTGTAATGCAAGTTTGAGAAAATTAGTGCAAAATTCAAGTGGAAATGATGCAGGAGCATCCATGGTCAAAGAGCTATCCCCATCAACCAAAAAGAAAGCATTTAATTTTTAATTTCCTAAGGTTTGGTTTAATTATGTAATAGGTAAATAAATTGCAATGTTGAGGCCAAAATACTTTAATAAATAATTGGTATTTATTTAAATGTTGCATTTTTGGGGTAAGAGAAAGTGTAGGAGGTAATTTTGGAGTTTGAAATTCAAAATTAGAAAACTTGGCGTGGGTTTTTGGGAGTCAATGCTTTATGACAACTCATTAATTGCTCCTAGAAGATAGGGATTCAAATTTGGGGCTTCCAAGTTGTGTTTTAAATATTTTTTCTAATTCAGGGCCTATTTGTGAGGAGTGGAAGACTAGTTAGACTGTCAGCTTTAGCATATTGAGGAATGGATTTGAAAAATGTTTTTTGGAGATTTAATGCATATTCTAAATGGAATTTAATTCCTTTTACTTGTTTTTGGTGGGATTTTTTTAAAAGAGGCTAATTTGAGCAAATGAAATTTCATTTCATTTCATGACATTGCATTTTTATGAGATGGGTTTTCATTGTTGGGAGCTAGTTTGGGGGAAGGTGAAGATGGGAGAGATTGGTGAAGGTTTGTAGAAGCCATATGATGTGGTAATTCACCATTTTTTTAGGTCTAAGATCAAACCCATATCAGATTGGGAAGTTGTATTGTGATGTTAATGGGCTCATCTAGTTGTATTACAAATTTATTGAAGTTTCAATAAGAATTTCTTGAGTTTTGCAGGTGAAGTTTGGTGTGAGTTGAGGAAAGGAGAAATTAGTTTTGCATGCATGTTTTTGTAGGTTTGGAAGTGAAGGTATAGCAGCAAATGGATTTAAGAATCCATGATTGAGTTGTTGTGGATTTTGTATTGAAGTTTGCAAGTGTTTGAAGATCTTGTTTCACAGTATTTGGTAGAAGATTTGAAGGAATGAACTTTGTTGTTGTCTTTAAATTATTTTTCTGTTGTACATCAGTTTTATATCAGTTTTGAGACTATTATTATCATCCCATGAGGCTACACCATTTGTATTGTCAATTTGGAGAAGTTATTCTGATGTTTGTAAGAGATTATGAATGAAAAATCAAGTGTTCATGTGGCAGATTTTAAATTTGATTTGTTGCATTTCAAATGCATTTTATTTTGTTGAGATTAGTTGTATGACAAGGGAGGTATGTGTTTAATCTTCTCTTCATCAGGAAAGTTTCTGGAGGCAGTGAGTTGAAGGTGTACTCTATCATTCAAGCATGTTTGCAAGTGTGAGTGAATTGTGGTGGAAATATCTGTTCCATTGAGATTTTTTTCTCTCTGTAACAAATCTCTTCTATATTCTTTTGTAATTTTTTGGTAGTGATCCTTCTGGGTGGTTAACCCTTACTAGACAGTGAGTCCTATTCTGGACAGCAAGTCCTATTTTGGAAGTGAGCCTTTGTATTCGGTTTTGATATTCTCTCTATTGTGAGATAATCCTCATTGTGATTTTTCCCTTATTATTTTTTACATGTAAATCTAGTGTTATTGTGTGCATGGTTTTGCTTCTTTCAGTTTCTACTTTTACACTTAATGATTAATCATATTAGCAGGATAAAGGATTTGTGAATGATAGTAGATCTTATCTCTAGTGCAATTTTTTAAGGTTAAATTTTCTACAACTAATTCTCCTCCCCCTCTCAGTTGTCTTGTTCAACAATGTTCCACAAACAAGGAATAGAAATGGTAGGTGTAAGCTTTCATGGGCTAGTCATTTTTTGATAATAATTGGCATTGAATACATTACTTTCCATATGCAACCTTTAGAAAAGAAGAAATATCCCTTGACAACCTCTATGAACCTCCCTTAGATGGAGCTCTCTCTTTCCTCAAAGAGAGTGACTTCCTCTTATTCCTTGGCTAGAAATATATCCTCCCATCATTATTTCATGGAGCTCGCCTTTTAGAAGGGAAAACACAATTTTCACTAATATTAAAATATTCACAAAAGAAATATTTTTCCAATTTGAAAATCCAATAAATTGCATTAACATTAATGTTTCTTCACTTTTAAAAATATGTTTGTCTAAACTTTGAACAGAATAGGACCACTAATTGGTATGTTTACTAGAGGATATTGAATGCTCAAGTCTTCTTGAAAAATTTGTGTGACCTACATTATCATATCATCCCTTTATTTTTCTAAATACATCTCAATCAACACCTTAAATAGATTTGAAGATTCACCCTCTTGTTCAACTAGTCATTTGAGACCACTTGCATCTATCAATAAGGTAGTCAATATTTTATTTTCAACCCAATATTTTGATATAATTATTATATTTGATGGTATATATACAAAGAAAAACATTATTATACCACTTATATGAAATATTTTTGTAATTCAATAGACAATCATAAACAAAAATTAGAACATAGTAAAATGAAATATCACAAGTAAAAGATTATTCAATACGATTTATTTTTAAAATAGAATATAAAGAGAGAAAACTCGTTTAAACTCTTAGCACTATCCAAATTATATATTTTATATCTATACAATATAGAAACTAAAAAGTTACTAAACCTAATAAACAAGAGTGACAAATTACTAGATATTAGTAGTTGGTATGGAGTTATTTTGGGGTTTTCACTAATTGAAGTTAGAAGTCTTTAACCATAACTCAAAATCCTAAAGTTAGTTATGTTGGAGCTTAGGTCATGAATAGGTTTTGATGCCCTCTAAGGCGGTTCCACCAACCTTTATAAGCATTCAAGCATACCTCTAGCTTCCATGGGCCAAAAACTATAAAATATAAAATTTCCTTATTCTAAATTGTCAAAAAATGGCTTAAAATATCACTTACATCAAGATTGTAGGTGTATGGAAAGTTTCTCATTGGAAAATCCTTCTAAACATATTAATGTAGCATCTTTGTAAGATTATTGAATGAAAACAATGAATAACACAAACATTTTGTTGATTTTTTTATCTAATGGCACAAATTTTGTGAAATTATTGGCATATGCCAATAAAACAACATAATAGGGTCATGTGTTAGTATTTTCATGCAATCCTTTGTTACTTCAAATATTCTAAGGTTAGATTTAATCTTTCCACAAAAACTTGGTTGTATTTGTAACTATAGTATCCAAAGCTTTATGCATGGACATGACCCTATTCAAATATTAATTAGTCAAACTCTACAAAGGTTCGCTCAATTATTATTATTTTGAAGTATCATGATGTATTTAATTACCCATACTCTCCCAATGTGATAAATATTTATGATTTGGATCATTAACTTAGGTCTAGTTAGGCAAGTTATTTCATGCACCTAAGGCCCACTGTATCTACTAAATATGATAGATTTATATAATCTAACTTTATCAAATTTCATACACATGTCTCAAGAGCCTAATTTTTGATGGTCATATAAACCATATTTAACTATTTTTATCATAAAATATAAATAAAAATTTTAAAATATTATATTATATGAAAGAAAAGATTTCAAATAGATTGTCAAATTTTCTATAGAATTATTATGTTGTATATATATATGGGGAAAGTTTGAATAAATAGCCATTATAACAAAAATTGACACTACAATCCTTATAAAGTTTAGACTAGATTTTATTGCAAGGATTACAGCTTAACCCTGGTTAATCACTCACTTGTGGCACCACAATTTAAAATGATAGTTTCAGTTTCTAATGGTTCTAATAATGTGATATCTTTGGGATGTTGGAATTTGTTACAATCTCCCTAATATTAATTAAACTTCAAATCAAATCCACTAATTTTTCTGATGTGAGGGGATTTTCTTACAACACTTCTAGGTGTATAAATGGAAATTATCTTCCTATGGTCTTTCCCAACACTCTAATCCTGATGTGCAAATGGAAATCCTTCAACCCTTCTTAAAGAAAGTTATTAAACCAAAATAATATTTATAGACTATTCAAACAATATTCAATCACATGTTAAGCCTCAATTCAATTCCTACTTCTTCAAGATCAATAAATACAAACTACTCATGGTCCTTGAGTAGGCTCATGCAACAAAAATCTATATTGATCATCTACAGACCACTCCCTAGCTTCTTTCCTTAATTCATCTGAAAACCATCATTGCATATCTTACTATTATAGGAAATATTGAAACGCTAGCTCACCCATTAAATTATTTTTTGAGGACTCCCTACAATAGATTAATCCAATAATAGAAATACAGAGAGTATTCATTGAAAAACAAATAAATAGATCAACTTATTGTATTAAAATTGCATAATCACGTCTCTTTGAGTGGGAAATTCCATTTGATCTATACTTAATACAAACTATTCAATGGATGATATTTCTTATTTATTAAACTCTTTATTAAAACAAAAATTATAGAAGGGAACTACAATTTCTAATATATATCAAATATTTATAATTAGCTAAAGAGATACTCTACAAGGCATATATGTCTAACCTTTTATTAATAATACCCAATAAAAAAGTAGATAATTAAGATGAGGGAGTCTTAGCATGTCATCCCCCTTTACAAAATTTCCCTCAAACCTTGACATAGGAAAATTGTTGTTGTAGTTGGAGTAATGGTTCTCATGTTACATCTTTTGGTTCTATATTCCACCATCGTGCATAAATCTTGGTGATGATGTAAGTGAAAAGCTATCATGATCACTTTTTAAGGTTAGACTTAGGTTACATGAGGTTAGATCATTTAGTACAACAAGCTCTAATAGGGTAGTCTAAACTTGAATATGTTGACCAATTATCACCATCAAAAAGAGACATGAAAAACAAGATGGATATTGGAAGAAGGTGGATCTAACTTGTATATTATAAGACTAATTTTCTATAGAGCTTTATAATATCCATAAAACTTGATTGCAAGTTATTTATGACCCTTAATCTTCAAATAAATCTATTTATAAGGTGGAGATAGAGAAATACCAAGTCCCTAATGTTAAAAGTACATTTTGAATAGTGTTGATCAACTTATTGCTTCATTAAATTTTGTTTGATGTGTAGGTTATCCTTGAGGATGTGGAGAATATTATCATGTGTAGTAAGAGTGGAATCAATTACTTGTACCTTGTAATTTCCTAGCCTGATGTATGTCTAAAGAAACAATAGTGGGTAACCATGAGTAAATTCATATGGTTTTATCATGTTCATAGAGTGATAAGTATTATTATGCCACCATTCACAAAAGGTAACCACTTGACCAATGAATCTGTTGATCTAAAGTGAAGAAATACAGATAGGTCTCCAAGAATTTATTGATAGTTTATCTTTTTGAATGGTATGTTGAACTAATTTTAAATTTGGAACCATGTCATTGGAAAATTCTTGCCAAAAGAGACTAGCTAAAATGGTATCATTTTTGCAAACAATGGAAGCAAGTATACCTAAAAACATGAACATTTCACCTTTATTACATTTACAAATCTCACATTCTTCTACAAAAATTTTGATTTATTGTTTCTTTCCCTCCCAAAAAAAGCATGTGTAACCTTTCATATGTTTTAAAAGATGAGTAATTGACTAATGATGAGGCATGTATCTCAAGTAAAAAAAATTCAAAGGGTTGACTAGGGAACCAATACAACATGGCCTTTATGTCATAAATAGCATCCACCCTAAGACAGATTCAACTTAGGAGTGTAAGTTGAAACTTGATGTATGATCCATTGAATTTGGTCATCCTATTGTCAAATTCTTGGTGGGTCTTGTGCACACACTTGGAGATGGGTAATGACTATGCACATAGAGTTTTTTGGTATTCATACTTGCAAGATAACACATCCATTATAGCATATCCTTTCTCTTTTTTTAGGTAATATTAGATTCTTGGTAGAATTTGTGTACCCACTTGGTGATAAGTAATAACAATTCAAATTGAGTTATTTGGTCTTTATACAGTTTGTGATAACACATCTACCATAGTAATTTTATTTTCCTTTCTACAAGTGATCTTAGTATTAGCTTGTAATGTTGTGACCCACTTTTTCTTCTAAGGATAAGAGACTCCTTATTTCAAAAATTACTCAAGGTATGGGTGACATGTGTTTAGTTCATGATGGATGGTGAACATCTCTTTCTCATATATTGGGTGGTTGAAGTTTTTCTTGTTGGTTCCTTGATAGTAAATGCAAGAGGTATTCCTTCTTGCATTAAGATGGCACCCATTCCATTTCCTAAATAATCACTTTCAATGGTAAATTATCTGGAGAAGTCAAGCATATCATGTAATTCCCCAACTTTTACATCAAGAAACTAGCAAATAAAATACAAAACACCAAAAAAAATATAATAGAATTGTAACACACACATGTCATAATTGTATACTCACACACTAAAACATCACAACATCCCATGATGACAATCTAGAACACAATGTAAAAGCACCAATTAATTCATACATATGTGGTCAACACACATCAATATAGAAAACACAGGCAAAAGGTGTCACTAATTGTGTGAGCATATCACAACAATGACTCTATGAGCTAGGGATCATCTTTCTCCAACAACTTTCCATTGTCATCAACTAACAAGAATTGGATGACACATTATGTAACCCCCAACATCAATAACATATTTCTACAAGGCCAAATACATGAAAATCAAGAATATAACACACATGCCAAAGGTTCAATATGAGAAGATAAATATCTCTCAAAATATTCAAAGGACCACTTGAACTAAGATGCTAGGCACATAGATTATATCTCTAGGAACAATTATCCTTCAATAAAAATATTTGAAAAAGTGTGAGAAGTGATCGATGTCCAAAGGGTCTAGACTATAGCACACTTCTTGACACCAACATACTTTTTGCACACTAATACATCTTGAGGACTTCAAAACAAATTGAGGACACTAGTGCACCTATGTAGTCCTTCAATTGTGTTGTAGTCATTTATTTCTATCTTGGATAGTAAATCACAAGAAATAACTTCCAAAGTCAAAAACTCAAGTGTTTCTAAGAATTCTCAAACATTGAACTCAATTCTATGTTAGATAACAAACATATGGAAATCCAAGCAAGCACGCACATATATAGAATATGGATCAACCAGCATATCTAAGGACTACACTTTAAATTTGGATAGAGAGATAATGAAGCTAATGGCTCACCCATCTCACTCTAAGCTATTTGTCTTGACACCAAACATAAATCCCAACACCAAGTTTCCTAAATTACAAGCACCTCAAACACCATCTAAAAATAGGAATAGGAAAAGAAAATAATCCATGAGACTTCACTAACATCAATTAAACATAATATACATTACTTATACACTAATTTTTATCTTGATTCTACAAGAATATGAAACCAAATTTTCTAATCAATTTTCTATCACATAGCTAAACATGAGAAAAATGATACAAAAATCTATGTTCATTCACCACTAACATCAAGACTTACAAAAAGTAGATATAGAGATTTTTCCACTTATGTCCAAAGAATACATTCTAACTCAAACAAATTCAAATATAATAATTATAATGTTACAAATGAGGACTCTAACATCCCAAATTATACATTTTCTTCACAAGAGAAATAGGATAAATTAACTAATATAATTTTTCCATTCTAGAACAAAGGTTTATTTCCATTCAAATGTTATCATAACATGGTCACAAGGTAAATGATACTTCCCAAATATGGAAGGATCACACTCCAATACAAATATATACAATTACAAAATATCAAACCTCTCACAAGGAGCTCAACAGACACTATTTACAATAATATTGCAATATATAATCAACTCCTTTAAAAGAAATAGTTTCAAAATAAAAAATAGTAAATTAGGAATTCTTATGGATCCCAAGAGATCTTCAAGAATAGACTAATGAAGGATGTTACCTATCACCCAAAAAATATTACCATCATCGAGCATAATGGCTATCTATGCCATTCTAGGCAACCCCCAAGCTATGAAGAGACAAGATCATGGACACACCAAGTTATTAATGCCAAAAATCACACATACAAATGGAGTCTCAAGTAAGACGCCAAAATTCACACAAGAATCACATAAATTTGGCCTCACACACACAACATTAAAAAATGGTTTTCTTAACATATAATTGGATACAATCAACCAAATCAAACAAGGAAGAGGAGGGTAGCTAAGGCACAAATTAGTTTTCCTCTTGGTTATCCATAACTAATCTAGGAAGTGAAATAGACTAAATAGGTCTCATAGTGAGAATTCACCTTGTGTATGTTCCTCATTATGCAAGGGACTTCTTCAATACTTATGTGTGTGTAGAATATTCTTTAATGCATACACTCATGTAAGAGCTTCTTAAATTGGTGTTGTTTACACCCATTCATTATCTTTCATTAAGGTAGAATGCTTAATTCAAGTTTGAGATTCAAGATTTATTATTTAATTTTATGCAAGAACTTTAGTTCTTTCCCCCAACTCTTTCCAAGATTCAAGGTAATTTATCCACTCTAAACCTCCTATGATTATCCTCTAATCCTAAACAATTCAAGTGTCAAGCTTCTATAGAAACATCGAGGATGGGTAAGGTTTGGATTTCCATGCAAACATGCTTCCCAATGAAAACACATTTTTTTCTAAATAATAAGTCATGATTCCACATAATAATTAAATTTCACATTCCAAATTTTAAAAAGCAATAATTGTTTTTTTTAGAAATATTCAAGTACCACCATTAATGGATCTTCAAGCTACCATCCCAAAAAATTCTCAAGAAAACACACAAAATTAAATTATAAATAACCTTTTATGGTCTAAATCTATCCAACATCATACTTTTCCAATCACATACATTTTTATGAAATTTTCCCAAATATTGGGTAAAATAATCATTTTACTCAAAATAGTTCCCTACAACTAAAAAAATTATAATTAAAAAATAAAAATTTAACACATTCATACTAAACCATATAATAATCCCATAAAATGAAAGTGTGGCCAATTCAAATCCATTCCATGTGCAAGAACACACTTAATTTATAAGAGATTTATATATACTAAAATGAAAAAGAACAAAAGAATACCTTTAATGCAAATCCAAAGGAAAACAAGAAGTGAGTCTCCACCCACAAGCAATCCACTCTACAATACAATATCTTCCCAATCAATCCATACCAATGTAGAATTGCAATAAAATCTCATGTCTTTCTTTTACTCTTCAATTTATTTTCTCCAAAACATGAGATGATAGTGAAATAACATGCATTTTTCCATAACCACTATGTAGAGGCAGCTACAGCTTATCATGGTCTCAAGTTGGCACAAAGGAAAGGGTATTGGAAGGTCTAGGTGGAGGGTGATTCCTTGAATATTATCAATAATTTGAAGAACGTTTCCCCTCCTTCTTGGACCATTGAGGCCTTGGTTAAGGATTCTACTAACATTATTAATTCTTTAGATAATGTTTATATTTCCCACATTATGAGAGAAGGAAATAGGTTGGCAGATTTTTTTTGCCAACTATGGTGTTCGTGTTAGTAAGGAATGGGAGTTAAATGACCCTATTCTGTTTGAGGCCTCGACAATTGTTAATAATGAATGCTAATCTTTTGGGGTTCTTATGTTGAATGAAAGGTTGTTTGTCCTTGGTCACATGGTTGATCATCATGACTAAGGATGTTAAAGATTTGATTAGAGGTGGTGGCTTTCACAAGGCTCGTTGGTATAATTCATTATTGTATCTTTGTCCAGAGGCTGGCTCCGCATGGATTTTGGGTGTTTTAGGCCTTTGTTTTGAGAGACTTCGGCTCTTTTATTCTAGTTTGGTTGGCTTTTTTCTTTTTCGCATGTGCTTTTGGTTGAGTGATTGGTCTTTGTGTGTCAAGTTTTCCACTATGGGTGGGGATAGAAATCGGGTTGAGTCGAAGTCATGTGATATTGTGAGGCTGAAGACAGAAGTTTGGGAAATCCTTGAGAAGGGTGGCCTTACTCTGTACATGGAAAAATTGCATGGGAATAATCCCCAAGTCACAGATTTATTTGTCCAAGGTTGGAAGGAGAGGTTTCTAAACTTGGGAGGGAGGGAAATTGTGGTGAATGAAGAACTTATTGCCCAAATTACTGGCCTTGTTGTGCAGGGTATGAAGGTTTTTAGGGATAAAAAAGAAGCACAAGCAGCAATGGCCATTTTCTTCAAAAAGGATGAAGCGGCCGACTTGAGGTCGGCTAAGAGCGGCGGGTACCAGCGGAATTCTTTGAAAGAGCTTTGGTGTGATGTGGCTAGGGAAATAATGAGGTGTGTTACTCTGGAAGGAAGGTATACTGCAATCAATACTTATCATTTTCTTCTCCTCAACCATTTCATGCATAAGAAATAGGTTTCCTTCCCTTATTATTTGCTAATTTCGCTAGATACGGGGATTAAGGAGCATGTGAAAAACCCCAAGAATCATGTTTTGCATGTGGGGTTGATTCTCCTTATTTATGAGCATGTCAAGGCCCATGATGTGCATAAAACCCCTGCTGCCCCGCAGGTTAATTCCGCTAAGCCCTGGGAGGGCTATGAGACGGATTCAGGGGATGAAAGGGGTGGTAAGAAGTCTAAGATGAGAAAGCTTATTTTGAATGAGGATTCAAAGTTGGATAGGGATGGCAACGTGGATTATGTTATGGATTCTTATGCTTCTCTGGAGGAGGGCCCCATTTCCCCTATTGTGGGTAAAAGTGGTAAAAGGAAGTTGAGGGACAAAGCGGGCTACATGACATGCAGTGATGAGGTGGAGGAGATTCCTATTAGGAGGGGTAAGGACAAATACGACCTTTATGGGGAAGCTTCTTCTCCTCCCCCAGCGACCAGAACTGTGCAAGATGCGGAGGATGGTAGCCGGAATCAAAAAGTGTCGAGTGTGGACCCTCTTCTGGAGAAGGGTTTCCCTCTAACCCTAGTTGGTGGTGTTTATGGGGTGGCTCCTCCTAGTGCTATTATTGCACTACTGAAGCAAGGTAGGGAAAAGGGCATGGGTGTTGATGAGGTGGGTACTAGTAAAGAGGAAGTGGATAGGGTGCAAAAAAAGAAGGTCGTTGCAGAGGAAATTGCTTGCTCCATCTGTATGTTGAATACTCTCATTTTTGTTGGTAAAGGTAAGGATGTCTCTAATCAGAAAGCTCCTCCTAGTACTTCTAATGAGGATGTGGTTGTGGGAAAGCATATTGAGAATTTTGATAGGGAGGAAATTGATGTGTTGGGCTCGGCATGTGATTCTGTCAATGTTTTGTTCAAACTGTTTAAATGGTTTTTCCATGAGATCAATAGGACTAATATAAGAATTAGAGGGGATGCTAGCAAGGTAGAGGACATTTTTGTCCAAATCCAGATTGATCATGTGATGGAGTCCCTGAATACTATTGCTTATATTATTGCTGAGGAAACTACTAATTTGAAAAAGAACTGGGAAAGTAGATTTTCTGCTCTTGAGTAAAAAATTGATGATATTAGGAATGTTGTAATGAAAAAGGGTAATGCTTCTATGGTTGTGGACATTCCGGTCTCTGCTAAGGTTATCTCCCCAATGATGAAAAATAAAAAAGAGAATGTTTTTGTGGATGATGTTGTGGCTGGTGGTAAGATGTTGACTTTGGTCGTTGAGGTTGAGAAAGTCGTGGGTAAGGGTACTATTTTGAGTGAAGAGGTAAAGACTGGTGGTTCAAGGGTTAGAACCAGGAACAAAATGAAAGCTCAGGCTAGTGCCTCTATTGAGGCCTCGGATATTGTGGAGAATGTGCACAAGATGGTCGAGAATGAATTGGAAGCTTTGGAGATCCTGAATAATATGTAGTGCTATTGTCTGGTTTCTATCTTTTTGGCTATTTTTGGTTGTGTGTCTATTGTCGTTGGGTTGATTGTTGGTTAATGGTTTCTCCTTTTTTTATCAGTTGCTCTCTTTTGTAAATGGTTTCCGTCCCCTTCAAAACCCGTCTTTTACCTTTAATCAAAACATGCCTTTTTCCATATAAGTCAAAACTATAAAATAAAATGCCCATAACCCAATGCCTTCCTTTTCACATTGCAATATTTCCTTTTTCAAAGTATACATTTCTAACTTTATAAATAATTATATTTCCCCTAAATCACTAGAATTTTTGACAAGACCATTTAATTATCTTTCACATACCAAGGAAATGCACAAACAATGATCAATAGAATCACCCAAGAAAGAGGTATTTACAAGTCTAATACTTAGGGGATCTAGAATCATTATAGATTCAAATAATGGTGTTATAGGTTTTAAAGTCATATGTCTTATTATTATAAATTGATTAGGATGGGTTTATAGGATCTAAAATCCATACCCGCAAAAGCCAAAGTTTCAATAACTCGACCACAGGGACTAGGTAAGGTGAGATGGCTAAGTGAAATTAATGTTATTCTCCTCCACTTACATTTCATTGGTCAAACAACTATAAAATTTTCTGCATACTTAATTAACTTTTGTGTGCATCTACCCAATACATTAAAATGGTCAAAGCAACTAGTAAAATTACCCAATGTCATAAGATTCACATTTAATAAACATATTTCAATTAAAAACCATATATATAAGCAATACTATCAACATACACTTTAAGCATTTAATAATACAACATTATAAGTATTGAGTTTACTCAACTAGCATATTAGTTAATGAAAATAGTGAAGTTGAAACAATAATAAAAATCTAAACTTAAAATAGTAAGCATGTATATATCTCTACAAAAATCCAAATATATGCATCAAGCATCCAAATATCAATGTGTTGGTATCCACAAGTGATAACCAACCAATATAAAAATATCATAATATTATCATATAACTCCAATACACCGTCATAAAATGAAAAAGAAGGCACAAATTGCTATAGGCCTTACATAACAAGAAATTGTGTAGTACACTCATAATGTGAAAGGTATTTATACATGCCTCTAACTAATGAAAGGAATTTTTTTAACATGGTTATAAATGTGTTGGTACTATCAAATCACAATAGTTATTGGGGTAAAAAACCCTCCTCGAGATAGTGATGTTTCCTTTATTATGGATCATTAATTGCATACAATAGAAAAAGTGATGCACATCTAAAAGTGATTATTTTAAGGTTTTTCCAATAATAATTTCTTTTAAAATCAAAAGCACACATCCCTCATTCAAGTAGGAAACATAATTTTAAGATAATGCATACAAATAATATTAAGATGAAAATATGTAATATCATCAAGTTGGATGACAAAATTTGATAAATTACACAAATATGGAGATATCAAGACTTTAAATGGATGAACTCATGACAAATCCTTTAAAAACAAGGGTAAAACCAAGAAATGTGTTTGCATTCAACATAAGGAACGATGCATATACAATCACATCTAACATAAGAAAAGATACAATAGAAACACCATAAAAGATTCAAAATTTAGATATGATGTTGCTTTGTAGGAAATTTTGAAATCAAAGTTTGACCTCAAATATAACTTGTTAAGTATACTTTTTTTCTAATTTTCCACTTCTAATAATTGTAAAAATTCATATTATAGCTCCACTTTATAACTAATGCCCGTAGTTATGAGATGTAACTTAAAAATACCCATAAAACTTAGGTTTTTTGAAATAATAAAGTTCAAACATCATAAAGGTAGAAATATTTAATAATTTCCAAGCTTAAATTTGATGGCTAAATGATAGTCACATGCATTCACACTATTGAGTTATTTCTAGTGTTCTTTTTCTTTTAGGCTAAGGTCTTTGATAATAACAATGGCATGAATAATTTGTCCTTCTGTCAATAGTCTTGAAAGGCTAATAATGTTTCATTGTTTGCATCTAGAATCGATCCCTCAACATATTTGAAATAAACACTTGAAATATGATGATATTTTACCTACTTTTTGACTATTTACTTTCTCAGTTATTTAAACAATAAAATTCATTCCAACAAATTTATACAAGGGAGATGAATTAAAGCTGAAATTTTGGTTGACTCTTGATTAATCATATCACCCAATATTGTTCAAGAGCATCAATTTTGTTAATGTTTTTATTCATTATAATAATAGCATGCAGTATGTTTAATAATATCATGTGTATCCATAAGTATATCAACTGCTTCCTCATCACTCTTCCAATAATGCAGCCCTTATTTTTATTATTTCTACCCATTCTTCAATTAAGGTAGTATCAACATGCCCAAAATGGCTTCATTGACTAATATATTAAACTTGATTTTTATCATGGCCTTAACTAATGGGATAATTTTTCAATGAAGCTTTTTCATATTTTAATGTGTTCAATAAATCCTTTATGAGGTCAAAATATTATTTCACTTTTCTATGCAAACTCATAGCTTTGTCAATTGTTTTTATGCAATCATAAGTAAATCATTCAACCAATGTTTAGTGGCACCTATGATTCATTTCATTTATTTTGTTGCTAAAGAATCTTATTGGGAGATATTAATTGAGGTGACAACATGATTAGTTAAATATTGAGAGGTTGTAGGCAATTAAATGCCTTACATGTTCTTTTAGTTCCTTTTTAGTCTTAAGCTATTTTTCCATTCTTGACACTACAATAGTGACAAATGTTTTCATTTCTTGGATTTTTGCATCTCCAGTTTGTTTTCCTAAGTTAATTATTGAAATTTAATGTTATGATGGTGATAATCCCTTTCATCTTCATCAACAATACGTGTAGCAATCTCAACAATTCTTGAACCTTCAGCATCTATAAAACAGTGTCACCAAAAAATGTATAGTTGGACATTTTTATGCTCACTTGAGTCTCTCTCATGGACTTTGGGTTGATTTTGCCTAGATTTAATGTTGTAATGTGATCAACACATTCACATTAGGTTGTGGACCCTTATGAATCATTAAGAATTCTAGGATGTCTTGTAAAAGTGTTGTGAAGTGTTGTAACCCACTTTCACACTTTTCTAGGACCCTTTCATTATAATTCACTTAATAAACCTCTTTTTATCACTTACCAAGTCTTATTTCAAAGTGTTGTAAAGAGTTGTAACAAACTTTCATGCTTTTCTAGGCTTGTCATCACTAATTCAACCCTTTCTTATGTTTAAATGACCCCTTAATGCACTTTTTGGCCCTACTTAAGTGTATTTTGGAGAATAATCCTGTTAAACCTCATTAAATACACTTTAATTCCTGACACCCAGTAAAATTTCCCTAGTGGGACCAAGTTGCCACCTAGGGTGACTTAGTCCCACTGGGCACAAAATTCAAAATTATTTTAATTTTCTAGTGAGATTTTATTCTCTTAACCTTAAGGTCGGCATGTGATGTGTTATTTTTGGGAAATATTGTAAATCAAGTATAAATAAAGGGTTTTCCCCTCATTTTGCATCTTCTAATTCCCCATTCATTCACTTAATCATTCAAGCAATTATCAAGCATTCATTCAAGTATTCTAAGCATTATCAAGCATCCATTGGAGCATCTTCTTGCATATCTTTAGATTTCTACATCAAGGGTTTGGTGAGTTGTGACATTGCATGTTGTTCATTCATCATTCTCTCTTTATTTCATTTCATTTTCTAGGGTTTGATTACCAAATCAGGGTTTGACCAAGGCAAACCCCTATTCTCTAACCCTTAACCCTTTTTCCCCTCTTTGCATGTGTTTTTGCAGGTCTTGTATGCATATTTTTCAAAGAGAAAGGTATTAAAAAGGTGTTGTCAACTCATCAAAGTCATTCAATTCAACAAATCCCTAATTGAAGCTTGGAGACCTTTTTCAACCCATTTTATGCAGAATTTGAACCGGGCACCTATCAAGAAGAGGAGTATAGATAGAAAGCTACATATTCCTGCCCCAAATTTCTCAAGATTCCCAGGTGGACTAAGTCACCATCTATGGTGAATTAGTTGCACTACCAGGCCTATAAAGTGATTTTTTCATTTCTGGATACCCATTTGACAGAAAGTTGTTCGAGTAAAATCTCCCTGAAACAGGACTAAGTCACCCAGATTGGCGTAAGTGTCCCATTGGGCTTCAACAAAAAATTCTATAGGATTCCAGAGCCTCTCTGCATCACATTCCAGTTTCCAGGTGCACCTCTCCAATATCTTTCATTTTTGTTATTGTTTACTTGCATTCTTAGGTCATTTTGCATACATCAGTGTGTTTTCAAACAACTTTTATTTCTTAGGTTTTACATTAATATTCATTATCTTTCATTAGTTATTTTCATTTAATACATTTCATTTAGACATATTTCAATCATAGCAACATTTTTCTTGAGTGAACCCCCAAGTTTTGGTGGGATACCTTTCTCCTTTTAGGTGAAAAACTTTAGAAGTTAAGAGAGAAGCCCCTACAAAAATTTGCAGTTCATTTTGGTGAACCCAACTTTTGAACATATTACTTCTAATTTTAAGTGCATTTACCTCCTAGGAATAAATTGTATCAACATTGCATTAAGTTTTGCATTGTTTAATTTGCATCCTAGGGTTTTAAAAATTGCATTAGTGAAAAGCTCATATAGCTTACATTTTTGCATTACATTTCATTAAAAATTCCAAAAATTCTGCATATTCATATTGTATCTGCATCTAAAAATATCAAAAACATAAAATTCCATTTAAAAATTTTGAAAAATCTCAAAAAAATCACTACTGGGACTAATTCGCCACACTGAGCGACTTAGTCCTCCTGCACATTCTGCACTATAATTTCTGGCATTTTCTACATTTCTATTTTTTGTTATTGCATTTTGTCACAGTTTCCAAATTTTTTATTTTATTCCATTTCTTGCATTTAGTTTTCTTTCATTCATTTGCATCATGACTCTATTTTAATAAGTTTTGGATGTCCTTAAAATCTTTAGTTGGCATGCCAAACTATAACTTTGGAACTAATCCTAATGACCTTGAGCTTCCTCATGCTCCTTCAACTCCTCATGAATTCTTCCTCATGGTGTTGACATCATTGGAGAACATGATGACAACATAAATAAGTTCCTAAATGAATGCCTTGACAACCTTGAAGCCAATGCATCCTTTTATCCATCCATGAAACAACAAGACCTTCCTATAGTCTCACCTCCTGATATGTTTGGTTATTTACATCCTGAAACAAATGAAGGACCTAAGTTCCCTCCATCAAGTGAACCTATTTCTTCTAAACAAGCAACCCCTCAACCATTCTATGATAAAAAAAAAGTTACAAATACTTCAATCAACCTTGAAGAAACCTATGGCAAAGGTTTTACCATATTGAGCAAACAAGGATGTGACACGATAACCGAACATGACATTCATCAACTTTTAGAACAAAATCCATAAGAAGATAACACAACAAAGTTAGGATATCAAGATCATCCTCGTGACAGCAAGCCTCCTATAGAATATTGGAGACTTCGTGATGATGGGACGGTGATCTTTGATTCCCCTCCCTATCTAAATATCCTCCTTCCTCATGAAAAACCCTTACATGATAACAATGGCAAGGATGAGAAGATCCCTTTAGGTCATCTTCCTTCCATTCATGAAAAGGGTGAATCTAGCAAATGCAAGAGGCCTTAAAAGTTACAAAAACTCAAATTTCCTCTTCGTCCACCACCTGAATGTGAAAGGAAATTCCAAATACTTTTAAACAAAGGACTCATACTATTACCACCTATGAATAGGTTGGTGATCTATCCTAAAGATGCTAATGTTCCACATTGTGCATATCATCGTGTTCTTGGACATAGAAGTGATGAGTGTCGTCAATTGAAAGAAATACTAAGCAAGTATCATTTCGATGGTGATAATTGCTATCATATAAATCCATAAACCACCATCAAACACCTTCTCATGTAATAGTTGTAGAACATTCCCTTCTCACTATTACATGACCTTTCCCATCACTTATCTTGACTCATTCTTTTTTTGCACTCAGTGGGGGCAAGAAATTGCTAGCCTTGTCCTAGTAATGCATTTTTCATTGTCCCTTAGTAGCATTACTCACCTTTCGCTTATACCGATGGAGATTGGGAGGCACATGACTTGCTCGATAGTTGACTTGCATTTTCCTTACTAGTCTTTTGCATTTTCTTTTTCTTTTTATTTTGTGTGTTTTCATGCGCATATCTTGTTCCCCTGTGATGTGATGTTTGATGTTCTCCTTCTCTTTGTGACATTCTTCTATTTGTACCTTCATTCTTCTATATGTCGTGCATCACTTTCACCTTTTTCTTTTTACTTTTTCTTATGTTTTCCTTTTTTTGGGGATGACACAAAGCATTGAGACCGCAATGTCTCTTTCATGTTGACCCAAAAGGCCCCTCTTTTCTTTTGTATTTTTCTTGTGTTTTCCTTTTGGGGATGACACAAAGCATTGAACTTCTGTGTCTCTTTCATGTTGACCAAAGGCCTCTTTCCTTTTGTCTTTTTCTTGTGTTTTCCTTTTGGGGATGACGCAAGGCATTGAGACATTCATGTCTCTCTCATGTTGACCCAAAAGCTTTTCCTTTTTCATTCACCTTTTCCTTTTCTTTTTGTTTCCCTTTTGGAGACGATGTAGAGTGTCAAGATATCTTATGTCTCTTCCATGTTGACCCAAACAGGTCTTTCTTTTCCTTTTTTTTCACTCTCTTTGTGTCATTCTTCCATTTCTATGTATTCAGGGAATGATGGTAGTTCCAGCTCTTTACAAAACATTGCAGCAAAGAACATACTGGCCCCAAATCCATAGATCCCTTATGCATTTGGTGTTTTCATTTTGAGGGCAACCCCTTCCTTTTCTCTTTTCCTTTTTCTCTCGCATGATGTAGCCTTACTCTGAAACATATGACTTGGCATAGGGCTTTCCAAGTTGGATCTCATGTCTTAATTCTTTTTGCATTTTTTTTCATTTGCTACTTTAAAGTAATTTCTCATACTATGGTGTGTAGCAATTCCTTTAAAGTGGGGGCATACATAGGCATTATTCATTTTACATTTTTCTCTTTTTCTTGGTTCTTAGTGCAACCTTGTTATTTCATACAATGTGTTCGTCGCTTTGTGGATGACATTGGGTGTAGTGTCCTTCATGAGCGTGATCTATCTTAGCATATTGCATTCCTCTTGGTGGCTTGATGTGACGCACTGCATCCCCTAAGTTGCAAATTTTCTATCCTGTGATCGGTCCTCTCTTGGAGACATTAGACACAATTTTCCCTAAGTCATAGACCTCGCATGAACTAAGCAAGACTCCTTTGAACATCCTTTTTCATGTTGCATTTTTCATTTGTTATATGGCCACCTTGTATAACATAGCTTGCATGCATGTGGTGCCATCGCATTTGTTCATGAACTCCAAGCATAAAAAGTTTTTCTTGTCTCATGAAGCTCGAGATGTCATTTTCTTTTGTGGCACCTTATTGGTATGGTTGAGTGGGAAGCCCATTCTGAGGCATGAATTTTCCCCATAGCCACCTGTGTGTGTGAGTGTATACCAACCATGAGTGTATGTTTCTCACCTTTTTGGCCTTCTCACCCAATGGACAACCATGAGTTTCATCACCTCAACGTGAGTATACATTTCTTTTTTTCAAACAAACAGCCTAGATTTGATCCACAATGGGATGGACAAACAATTGAAGCTTGATTTGACTCTCTTTTCTTTCAATTTCTCTCTTTCATTCCTTTTCATCATTCTCATGTGTGTTCCTTTGTGCTTATGTTTGGTTTTCCATGGGATCTTGATCCTGGGGGCTTGATCATCCCTCTTGATTGTTGTTGTCTCATCTTACCAAGCATCAATGCATTTGGATCCCTCTTGATATGCATGTTGGGCTACTTTAGTGTGAGTTTGAAGCAAGTTCATCCTCTCACTAAAGTGGGGGCTTAATGTGTCACCAAAAATCATATAGTTGGACATTTTTATGCTCACTTGAGTCTCTCTCATGGACTTTGGCTTGATTTTTCCTAGATTTAATGTTTTAATTTGGTCAACACATTCACATTAGGTCTTGGGCCCTTGTGAATCATTAAGAATTCTAGGATGTCTTGTAAAAGTGTTGTGAAGTGTTGTAACCCACTTTCACACTTTTCTAGGACCCTTTCATTATAATTCACTTAATAAACATATTTTTATCACTTACCAAGTCTTATTTCAAAGTGTCGTAAAGAGTTGTAACAAAATTTCACACTTTTCTAGGCTTGTCATCACTAATTCAACCCTTTCTTATGTTTAAATGACCCCTTAATACACTTTCTGGCCCTTCTTAAGCATATTTTGGAGAATAATCATGTTACACATCATTAAATACACTTTAATTCCCAACACCCAGTAAAATTTCCATGGTGGGACCAAGTTTCCACCTAGGGCAACTTAGTCCCACTAGGCACAAAAATCAAAATTATTTTAATTTTCTAGTGGGATTATATTCTCTTAACCTTAAGGTCAACTTGTGATGTATTATTTTTGGGAAATATTGTAAAATCAAGTATAAATAAAGGATTTTCCCCTCATTTTGCATCTTCTAATTCCCCATTCATTCACTTAATCATTCAAGCAATTATCAAGCATTCACTCAAGTGTTCTAAGCATTATCAAGCATCCATTGGATTATCTTCTTACATATCTTCAAATTTCTACATCAAGGGTTTGGTGAGTTGTGACATTGCATGTTTTTCATTCAGCATTCTCTCTTTATTTCATTTCATTTTCTAGGGTTTGATTACCAAATTGGGGCTTGACCAAGGAAAACCCCTATTCTCTAACCCTTAACCCCTTTTCCCCTCTTTACATGTGTGTTTTCAGGTCTTGTATATAGATTTGTCAAAGAGAAAGGTGTTAAAAAGGTGTTGTCAGCTCGTCAAAGTCATTCAAGTCAACAAATCCCTAATTGAAGCTTGGAGACCTTTTTCAGCCCATTTTCTGCAAAATTTGAACTAGACACCTATCAAAAAGAGGAGTACAGACAGAAAGCTACATATTCCTACCACAAATTTCTTGAGATTCCTAGGTGGACTAATTTTCCATCTGTGACGAATTAGTCCCACTACCAATCCTAAAAAATGATTTCTACATTTTTGGATACCCATTTGATAGAAACCTATTTCGGTAGAATCTCCCTGAAACAGGACTAAGTCACCCAGCTTGGCGTAAGTGTCCCAGTGGGCTTCAATAGAAAATTCTTCAAGATTCTAGAGCCTCTCTGCATCACATTCCAATTTCCAGGTGCACCTCTCCAATATCTTTCATTTTTGTTATTGTTTACTTGCATTCTTAGGCCATTTTACATGCATCATTGTGTTTTCAAACAACTTGTATTTCTTAGGTTTTGCATTAATATTCATTATCTTTCATCAATTATTTGCATTTAAGACATTTCATTTAGACATATTTCAATCATAGAAACATTAGTCTTGAGTGAAACCCCAAGTTTTTATGGGATACCTTTCTCCTTTTAGGTGAAAAACCTTAGAAGTGTAAGAGAGAAGCCCCTACAAAAATTTGTGGTTCAAAAACTAGAAGAAATGATCCTAGTTTTCCTTCTAAAGGAACTTATCAACCATTGAATAGATAGAGGATAATTTTTCCATCAAAA
>VDFB02311065.1:0-41393 GCA_007258455.2 Sequoia sempervirens | reverse complement strand
AGTCACCGAACTCCCTCTTGATCCCTGCCTCAGAGATTTCAAGGAAATCCTCTGGAAGTGAAATCCCTCTATTGACAGAATCTCAATCCTTTTCTCGAACATGCTCTCAACTCGAACCTCGAATCCTCGGATTTTTAACTCCCTCTTCGAAGTACTGACAACCTGAATAGGTTCTTCCTCTTCAAAAGATGTCTCCAGCCACCAACTCAGTCCCATGACCTTTTACTAATCACAAAAATTATTGCAGATCTGCAAACTCAGCAGACTGAATTGTACCCTAGATTTCAAAAGTATAAACAAAAAAGAATACTTATAGAATTTACAGATTAAGTGTTACGAGACTCCTTTTGAATTCCGCCAATTGATAGGCCATGACATCTTCAGGAAATATGTCGCTGGCATATATCCCTTCTCACTTCTCAAGCTATCGGCCTTTTCAAATATAACTGATCACATTTGACTATGAGTTCTTCAGCGCCAAGGATGATGAAAACTTCAATGTATATGAGATTGAATACTTCCCCCACTCAGCAAAGATGAGCCCTAGCACATCTTCTGGAAGGCACAAGCTCAAAATCGGGATGTTGGAATGCCCGAAACCCAAACTATTCTTCATTGATGGTCTAGCAAAACTTCAACGGCAATAATTCGATAAGGTAACCGAATGGCTGGAATGTTGCACGCTGATTTCCGTGGCCATTTTTCAATTTTCACTTCCTCCCAAATAGAACAAAATATCCTTATCCGCATTACCCCGTAATTCAAACACTTAGACAGTAGCGCAGCACTCAGGACTTAGGTGGAAGCATTTACACAACTTCGTGTCTGAGCTCCTGAGAGCATCACAATAGTAATCCCGTGTACAAATGGCGCCTGAGATTAACTTGCATGAAGGTCCATAGCTCTTCACGAACAAGACTGCCAGGGAAGCTATCTCATGAAGACGTCTCTCATATTTTTGCAATTGAGAGACTCCAACTGTAGTCGGACTCCAACTGTAGTCGGTGATTCGCGTATCCAGATGAATATCACTTCTCTTGATGTAGGAGATCACAATCTTTGGCATGACGTCCCCAGGCCAAGACTTGCTACACAAGCAATTCCAATATCTCCAATCGATATTGATATATTTCTAGCTTGAATAAATACAATGGTCTGACTGAGTGCCCAGCCAATAATACTTATGCTTCCTTTGTTTCATTGATCACCGAAATTTCCAGATGGGCAGGCAACGCAAGTGTCTAGCATGACTTATTTTCTTGATGCATGAAGGTGGCCCAAACATGATGGTGATCCCTAATGAAGACGCCAACCTTAGAACCATCGCTTGGGTTAATGGTTGGTCGCAGGGGAGGAATCAAGCCTGAATGTCCCTTTGGCCAAAGCCTAAGCTTGGTCAAAGTAGATGATCCCTTTTTCACCAACCTCCACCGAAGGATCTAGCTCAATTGACAGAGGGCAACATCCCTACAAATCCTGATTCACAACTCCGATTCTAGTGATTGGTCGCAACAAGCAAGCAACTCAACACCTCATTCAAGTCTGTAACTTACATCAAGACTGGGCTGCATTTGACATAATTTTGATAGCAAATACAATTCTCTATGCCTTGAATACAAATAACAAAAGAGTAATGAGTGTCTTGCACCGCATAAAACAAATCAAATCAGATCTTTGCTTAAACCCGCTCTGATACCATGTTGAATATTATGATCAGATTAGATAAGCAGATTTTAATTCAAAAAATCAACAGACATTTAGACAGCATATACCCTGGGAAAACCCTCCACTTGAGGGAGAAAAAACCCAGCAACAATATATCACTTATATATTGAATATGAAACAATAATCTCTTTTACAATGAGGCTGGTTATGAGGCCACACAATAGCACCAAAACTAGATGCAATAACTGAAGATAATATCACTCTTCTTTGAACACAATACTTCAGCCTTCTTGAGACTTCAATCTGCACTTGACTGAAATTCGCACTTCTCTTATGACTCGCACTATGAAGGAATGTAATGAATAACCAATATCTAATCAACAATGAGCATCTCTAATATATACATGAAGGAGAGAAGATCGCATCCCTTGAAGAAAGGAAGTTGGCCTCATGAGAAACATTACTACTCCATAAAGGGTAGCGAATAATAAGAAGTCGGCCACATTAACTTAACAATTAATGAATAATATTTATTATCTATGGTGAAGCGCCTCTTCACCAAAAGTCACCTTAACAAATTAAATAGCCATTAGGCTACTCATTTAATTTGTTCTTCAATGAATAATCCAGGCTGGAAGTAGAAGCCCAACGCTGCTATCATCAACATATTGATGGGACTGATGTGGTGGATTGAGTATTTGATGAGGCCCATCTTTGGACTCCTACAAAGGAGACTGTAGATGTAAATTTTAAAGTTTTTTTGTCTTCTTCTTTTAGTGTCTAAATTCATTTTTTACTTATTTGCAACATTATAAATATTTTTTTAACTAATTTAATTTTGAATTTTAATAGGTGACTGAGCCATTAATTTCTCCCCTTCATATTGTTGATGGAAAAAAGCCAACATTGATGTATATATATGAAGGAACATACCTAAGCAAATAAGCATATTGAACAATACTATGGCGATGTGGAGACCAAATATATGATCATTTGGGATAATTGACCAACACTAAATAAGAAAACTTCATAAAGCCACTTTATGCTTGTGAAGACTTCCTCAAATCGTCCTTCCAATTTCTTAATAGCTTCAAAGTTGATGAAGAGGTTATGGGAGACCTCTATATCATCATAGAGGCTATGGAGCCAACTCCACAAATTAGGGCAAAAAACATGTATAAGATTTAGATCGACAAACAAGCTCTAGGAGATCTCTTCTTGAGAAATATGCAAGAGCAACTAATAGGCCAAGTAAAATTTGCTTTAATTGAAACATTGATTTAAAATTTTAAGATTTTCATACTTTATTAGTTTATTATTGAAGTTTGAACTTGTAGTATTTATAAATCTTAAACATTTTAATCTTATCCTTACACATGAATGGTGGGAAAATTTTAGTGCTAAGGTGCCTAATCTATAAAGAATAGCCATACAAGTTTTGAGCCAATCATGTCGCACTTTGGGTTGTGGGCACAATTGGAGTATGTTTGAGCACACAATCCAAAAAGTGCAACAATTTGTCAATGCAAAGGTTGAATGACCTTGTATTTGTGCATTACAACTCGGGCCCCCACCACAATAGAATTTTAGCCACAAATAAAGAATTAGCCCCTATAGAGTTGGGATATGATCCTCCATTTAAGTGGATTATTGAGGATGATACCATTTTTCAAAGGACTATGCATGGGTCAATTAGGACAATCATGAGGGGGAAGCTCATAGTAATGGGGTGGGAAGAAGGTTTGAACTTGTACAACTGGAGACAAAAGAAGTCATCCAAGATGATGATGCTACTTCTTCTATGGATAGAATGGATGCACCCACTTCTTCAACGTACTCACAAAGTCATAGGGTCCAATTGCTTGGGACTAATATTGGGGAGAGTGGCTTCTCTCAACCTTAGTTTGATTTTTTGTGTTTTTTTGCCAATACAATGTACATTGATTTCTAAATCCATTATTTATATAATAGAAAAATAATTTTAAGGATATCAAAACAAATCTTTTTTTATATTAGAGTTCAAGTATGAATTTTATGGCATATTTTACTTATTTTGTTATCTACATGTGTATGGTAGATCTAACTAATTAGTTTTCTGTATTTAAAGTTATTTTGATATTAGATGTACTATAGTTAGTTTTTCTCTTATAACTCACTATTTTTAAATGATTGTATTCAATTTCCCGAGTTTGTTCGAGTTTTGGAAGCAAATCCAAAGTTGAGGCAGAAAAATGGCTTGCCAAGTTTGTATCAAGTCTAAGTCTCAACACTATTGATTAACCAACTTAAAGTATGAGGCCCGCTCAAGTGTGCAAAAGAATGTTGAGGATGGTGAGGCATAGTTTGTTGGATATACTTTTAGTTGGATCTTACAAGGGGCGCTGCCCCTCAACCCCACTAGGGGCATTGCCCCCAAACCCCCATCAAACCATAAGGCTAACCAAGTAATAGACCAATGATGAATCATAAAAGCTACAAAATACATATCCCCTGTTGCAAATCTCTGCATCTTCACAATCAAAGCCACAATCAAGGATCTTGTTTCATACATTGGACAACTTGTTTAGAATACAAGAACTGCCATAGGCAAAGTTGGCATGCTCCAGTCATTGTACTGTTGAATACGAGTTAAAGTCATAGTTGGCAAGAAATTCCATTGTCATAATGCAAAAATGTATCAATCATGCCCTGCATAGACAACTCATAGAACAATCCCATCTATTAGTATCCTAGCTAAGGTCAAACTGGAATATAACCATTTATCTTTTTATTTACCCATTCCTCTTTGTTGATGAGCTTGACAACAAAACATGTAGTCTTGAAGGCCTCAAGAAAACTTTAATAATAAATCCTTCACTTGAATATACACACCAATCACTAAGAGTCTGAGACACATGCAAATATCATGGCTACATCATCATCCAGGACCTATCTTAGATGCCAGCGCGTGACTTGCCATGATGTTGGGATGAGTGATGCAGGCTCCTCTAAGCCATAGACTTATATTTTTAGTTTCAATATTTGTTTTGATGCTATGGATTTCATAATCCATGAGATTTGTATATATTTGACAATATTTATAATTTTAAATTTATATATCTAACAATGTTGTTTCCTTCAGATAAAAATTAAAATTCATTTTTATACTCATGTGATCGATGTATACTTCTGTATATGGTCAAAGTAGCTTCTATTTGATTAGTTTAATGTGTTTTTAAAGTTTATTTATTAAAGGGTGCATGAAACAAGTTCTGAATCCTTTGAGTAGAATCTCTATATTTTGTTTTTCCTAATTTGGCCGAAGCCCGCTACCAGTCCAGGTCTAAGTCAAAAAATCAGCTTACTTAGTCCAGTGTCTTGTAATGACTGTGTACATATGATTCCCACTCCTCTATTTTTTCTTCTCCTTCCTAAGATTCACACAGAAAATTAAATACATATGTATCACTTTCCTCTCAAACTGATTTTCCCAATTTTCTTGAACTCTAGGCTGTGGAAGCAAAAAATTGATAAAGCATAAAGCTCTAAATTCCCAAAATGAGCCAACTTAAATAAATAAACATAGGCCTACTAAATCCTTTCTGATCTAGCCCCTAGATCCATTGACTCGTTTAGACAAGTTAGAATTGAACTGATCTTAATCTTATTACTCACCGTCTCCTGGAAAACCAATACCTGCCTACCTGCAACCCATCCAAACATCCTCCCAACCAAACCAAAATGTCAACACCTGCCACAGGCATTCACTAACAATAATTTCAAACATACAAACATTTTCCTTCAAGCAGATCCTCTGTCCATTCAGGAACACTTGACTTTTATGCTACCTTCTGTACAAATCTGGAATTCCAAATTTGGTAACCATGCATATAACAATGAAACATGAAATTTCCAGTAATGCCGATTAATTCCATGACAGATTATCCTGTTATAAGCTGCAACCCTACCCCACTATAATACAACTAAGCCTTGGTAACTGTTAACTAACTCATTATAACGGTGAAAAGGAGAAGAGTGCTTTTTAGGTCACAGCAAAAAGAAATGTCAATTGGGCATACGAGGCCCTCCTTATGGAAGCCTACAGCAGAATTTCCTTCCATTTACCCTATATATTGTTCAAATTTCGTACTCCTAGGTTTTGACCTCTTTAAAAGAACTTTGAGAGTAAAATAAACCTTGCCAATCCACCAATACCTGGAGTACAGAGCTTGAATGATTTACAGCTTTTATTTATTTTTTTGGCAAACCAACACTATACTGCAATATACCAAAAAGAACATAGAATATCTAGCAAAATCTCTGGCACATTACAGCCTTCATTAATTTATTTGGCATATCAACACCATAGTGCAATATCATTTGCTTCAACAGACTTTCAAATTCCAATCTCAATGTGCACAAGTGACAAAACACAAAAGCCATTATAATATACCAAACAGAAAAAGAAAACATCTAGCAGATCTTCGGCGTATCATAAAATCCAGTATGGTTTAGTCTCTACAAGGGTATTTCTATCAATTTACCTTATATATTTAAATTTCGTGCCCCTAAGTTTTGACCTCATACCATGACTGAACCTTGCCAATCCACATACACCCAGAGTACAGGACTATGAGTTGTCACCCATATGGTGCCAATCCACATACACCCAGAGTACGGTTTACAGCTTTTATTAATTTATCTGGCACATCAACACCATAGTGCAATGCATCTATCATTTTCCTTGACAGACATTCAAAGCCAATCTCAATGCATTCAAAACACAAAAGTTAAACATAATATAGTAATATACCAAACAAATTATAAGAAATCTAGAAGACTTCTGGCATATTATAAACACCAGCACGTTTAATTCCCTTGAATTGGAATAATTTGATATAGCAGTAAATTACAGACAACAAAAAGACTGACTGAAATTGAAAACATGCTTAAGTGCAAAAAGAAAAAATCTACTAAATAATACACATACCAGAAGCAAGCCATTGCCCTGATGATTCTGCTGATACACATAAAACTGCACCTGTATGACCCTTATATTCAAGGAAGCAAATAGAAGGAAAAGGCTGCAGATCTTTAGGCTTAGGAAGCTTGGGGATCAATGACTCAGGATCAATGTTGATCTGCAATGAAACATTAGATGTGTAGGCATAACTGCAGTAGCAATAAGATTAAATGCTAAATCCTACACTGCCTAACAAACTTGTAACAGTAAAAGGCTAAATTATCCTAGCACTTACCCGTTTCTTCCTAGTTCTTGGGCACATGTATAGGTCCAAGCATCGCTCAAATATTTCTGAAATGAACTTTTCATAAGCCGGAACATTTCTAAATGACTCATACCTGCAGTAGAGATGGCACAACTCAATTACAGAAGTATTTCCTCTCTTGTATTTTGCAAATACTAGAACAATCATATAACTATTGGAGCTTAATCTTGAAAACACATACCTTTTGGGGATGAATTTAGGACGGTCTTCCTCATACATTAGCTGATATGAATTGATCTCCTCCTGTGTTGGAATATACTCTGGTGGAGGATTATATGATTCTTCGTGCCCTACAGCATACAAAAATAATTCAACAGGAACAATGAGCAGCTACACAAAAGTTCTACATGCCCTGTTGCAATATTTTGTATAAGTCTAGAAATTGTAAATTCATAACTGCATAAGCATTCCAATACTCCGTACAAGTTTCATAATTATGGTAATGATCAAAACTTCAAACCAACAACTTGTGACCAACAGAACAAAGTTCTGTTTAAAGACAAGTACACTATTAGAACCTCTGAAGTTACTTTTCTTTCCATAAAGTTGAAGTAACTTTCCACGACTAACAGAAGTATATAAGAATATGTAGAAAGAGGGGAGCATGACATAATTCTCTCTATATGTGACACTGATTATTTGGGTGTCGAATAACAGTAAATGAGGGGGCACTAAAACAATGATTGTATAAAATCAATTGGCTCTAGTCATCTGCTGCCTGTTCAGCTTGGGTTGTCCAGTTATTGCTTGGATGATAATGGAAAACCCTGCCTACAAACAAATAATTAGATTGAATGCAATACCCACCAATCGAAATGAAATGGCATTTATAATGTCCAATAATCTAGCTGCTCTCAAACAACTCTCATGCATCAATTTGATATATCAGCTACTGTAGAGGTGAAAGACAAATACAGTAATTGCTTTATTTCTAGATATGAGAGTGCCTAATATAACTTCCAACTAGTGCATGCAATTCATCAAAAGGCCATGTTTTCCTCAAATACTGAATAGTTTCAAGTTTTGCACCAAGAAAAATGTTGCCTATTTATTCATTTGTTCTAAGGAGCAAAAGAAAAATTGGGTGTGTCAAATAGGAGTCAGTCACGATTTGATGCATCGAATTAAACTAAATGATATTAATGCTCAAGGTCTCCTACCACTGAACATTTTAAATAACTTCATATTTATCACATAGCTTGAAAGAGAAGATCAATGCCATGTGGAATGCTGATGACTGCAAATCTTTTAGCACAATCCAGCATAGAAGGTTGGTTGACATTAGGTGCATTAGAGTTAAACAAGAAAAACAAATCTTGTTTGCAATGGTTTTCTACATGATTCTGTCTTGGATGTAATGTTGTACTTTTTCACTTTATGTTGGTGAGGCTCAAGGCTCAAACACAACCCCATAGTACATGCCCACATTAAAAGTTCAGTTAAGGAATTACACACCAATCTCTGTATAGCAAAAGGTGCCAGTGACCCACAACTAAAGTTAAAACTTAAATGTTGGGCTAGGTTTTTACGTGGCAATTACTGTTTACCAAGTGATCTCAATGGCCTGGGGCCCAAGTTCAACTGGTGTGACATACTGAACCAGATTCCAGGAGATATCTGGGGAAAAACACTCTAAACTGTGATAATCCAGGTGTTATATGTGGGGAAGTAATATTAATAATGAGCAAAGTGTTTATATTCAAAGAAAGATGCATAGGAGAGAGATTAGAGTTGGAACAGAGAAATTTATTTATTCATGCATTGTCTACATGGCATACTCTTGAGGGAGATGTATGGTTGATTACCTTCTGCTAGCTATGTCTATGCTTCTGAAATCTGATGATACAGATGTATACATAATGCTACAAAAGCACAAATACTACAAAACCATTATGGAAGTTGAAACATTTGAGCTTATGTGTGACTCTCCACCCTCTTATGTCTCAGCAAATTGGCATCAAATGTAATGGTTGAATCCAACCCGCAGGGTGCTGCCCCCTAACCCTGCAAGGTGAACCCTTCAACTCACTCAAATAGGTATGCCCTATCAATGACAAAACAACAGAACCACGTGTTGTAAGTGGACCTCAGCGGTTTGGTCTGTAGATGTTTGGAACCCTGACAAAGTCGATGACAAAGACTGCACAAGGCTTGGTGCACACTTTGATCTTCCCAAATTGTCTTGCACTAGTGGAAAAAGTGTGTATGACATATAGTGGAGATGTCTTGATGATCTTGGAGAGATCATGAACCTCATGATGCAGTTTGGCAGCACCACAAAACATGAAACATGAGTCATCATTACCATTGGAGTTCCATTTGGAAAATTGACCTAGATCAATCGCAAGTACTAGAGATCTCAAATAATAATAGACGTAAGAATCCAATTGCAAGGGAAATGAGTGGGGGATGGACAAAAGATATGCCCAAATAAAGAAGTTTGATACTCCAACAAGGATAGAAGAGAAAGCGGACTTTGGAGGAAAGTCATGCCTGAAAGCAAAACTCTGCAATTCTAACGACTAAACTAACATAGAAAATTGGCCATGCCTTCATACTTGAAATTTCAGGGATTTTAAGTAGGTGCATGGGGGATGAAGGGGAAGAACTTGTACACAAATTTGGATCAGGGGAGATGCTGTAGATAGAAAGTGTGCATTTTGGACTACAACATAGAATAAGGAAAATAAGAACATGACAAGTCCGCCCCACTTGCCTCAAGCAATTGTAAGTTCAAGTCTCCATCTCCACTGTCTAAAATTCTCTGCAAATACCAATATTACTTGATTCTTCCCCAGCAGTGTCCGTCATAGGCAAGTCCCTCCAATGAACCAAATATTTTATGATGACTCTGTCCCAAATTTCTCCACCTTTGACTTGGATCAAATAGTGAAGGCAACGAATCCTCCACATGCCTCCTTTTAACATGATGGTGAATGAGAATATCCACATACTCCCACAAGGCCCAAAGCAGCCATATGTGTCCACATCCACATTTTTTTTGGTAATTCTTTGCACAAGTACCTACCTATGGAGTTATTCCACTACACTTATGTTGTACTACTCTACTATTCATTTTAAGTCTTCGTTGAGATCTTCTTGTGGTACTCATAACTCTGTCAATAGGGTGGATGTATCTAAAACAATTTCTCTATAAAAGGATGCCATCCAATAAGTGATATAGCACCTATGCAGCTGCAATTGATGTAATGCGGTAGCTGGGAATGATTATGGTAGTAGCTCCAAAGTTAAGCATTAGGGGGGCAGTAGTCTTTGTCTTGTTCTTTGTTTAACATGGTTGCAAAACGTCAGCATCACTTGTTCCTCTGATGCTTGGTTTGTATTCTTGTGAGAATGAATCTAAATTTGAGCTTCTTCCCTCAAACTCACTAATACTCTTGAAGAGCTTTTGCACCATGTCAACTTCTTTTATATAAAAGATGCCATAAAGAATTACCTCCTTTTTTTTGGACTGTGACCATGGCATGCTTAAAATTATGCTTGTCTTCCCTAGATTGTTGTTATAAAACTCACCCTGCATTCCGCAATTTCTTACTATGGCACCACAAGTTGTACCCTTCGGCCATTGGTGTGGATCAGATTGTTCGTGTGTGAGACAATGGCTGTAAAAAGCATAGGTTGTTTGTAATTTCTCCCAAAACAGCAATGTGCAAATCCGAACATGATATAACAATCAAATGTCAGTTGTAACTCCCTTCCAAATAGCAATGTGTACTCTGGAACACTTGGACTTAGTGACCCCATAGGTGAGATCTTCCACACACAACATCAAACAAAGAAATCTTCCACAAAACTGTAGAGCTATAGCTGCTCATGCAAGATATTATCCATCCAAGGCATGAATTTATAATAATTATTGATAGGAACATAGCAGCCTGGCCACAAAACTAAGTTCCTTTATTCAATGGTAATGATCTGAAGACTCCTCCAACATGTGACCATAAATCCTTCTATGACTGCATAGAAGTTACAGATGAAGCTAGCAGCATTGAGAACAACAAATCAATGGTTGGAAATCATCTTCATTTTGGTCCTTGGCTCGTGTCTCTTGCATCCAACACTTATCCCCACCCTGTATGGTTGGTGACTTCCAAAAGATGTTGCAAATCCGTCTTCCCATTGTTTACTCCCAGCAACTAAGACCTGGAACAAGGAGTTATTTATTGCTAATTCCATGGGTCTGAAAACATCTATTTTGGGTACTCTTCCTTTCCTGTTAGCTGCTTCAAGCAGCTTATTGTTTTCATCCTGATGCACAAACTATGTCACAGAGTCTGACCCTTGCATAGTTTTAGCCAAAAATGCAAACATTTGATGTTGTTTGTGTTCCCTAACTTGCAATTGTTTCTCCAAGGTTTGTATCTGCATTTCAGTGCCTTGTTGTTGCTGCCTGAGGCTCACTAGCTCTATCATGAATAGACACTCATTCGTTTTTAGGTTTTGACATTCTTCTTCCAATTCATATCTTGTAGCACATACTACACATAGATACAAGATATCTGAAATGGAAAAGATGAGACAAGGGCTGATTGCCTCCATAGGCTTATCAAAAGCCTCTTGTATTCTATCCATCCATACATGAACTCCTTTCTTTGTCATATTGGTTAAGGGTGGTGCTACATATGAAAATCCTTTAACAATCCTTCTATCATGGTTGCATAAGCTCAAGGATCTTCTCAATAAAGTTAAGGCAGCAGAGTACACCCAAACTAGAAAAAACTGAGTTCTCTTCTCATTCATTTGCATGCCTAGAGCATTAATAGTATCACCCAAGCATAAAACATTCATGTAATCAAACTCACTTAAATTTTTTAACAAATAGACCCTGTTGCCCTAGAATCTCAATGATCAAATTTGGGTACTTCCTCTGATCCTTCAATACCTTTTCACATTTCAAAATGCCATAAAATTTATCAAAATAGATTGTCTCTGTAATAGATCACCCCGATTTTTTTTCTGATTTTCTTCCTCAGACTGTTTGCTGTTTGTGTTTGCTTAGTTTTGCTGTTTGTGCTTGTTTAATGAAGTTTTTGCAAGGTTTACATTGCATGCTTGAATTTCAACATTGTGCATAAACAGTAGATACATAAAAAACATAAAGAAGCTGGAAACAAACTCTTTTAGGAGCTAAACATGTTCAGATTTCTTCTATTAATTTTTCAGTCATATAAAACATCAAAAATCAGAACTTTTAAACTTATATCAGACCTGGAAAGATGCCCAGCAGCAAACTAGGAGCTCCCAGAGCAAAGACGCCAATACCCAAGATGCAAATATAAGATACCCAGCTGTGATGACTTGAAGTGTTAGCAAATGGGTCCCCAAATCTGATGAAACAACCAACTTTCAGCTCTTAAAATTCTGTGCACACTCTCCAAGAAGGCCATACTCCTCAAGATGGGCGATTTTGCTCAATAAAAATATATACTTCATTAAAAAATCTGCAACCAACTCTGAAAGAGGCGCCCTAGGTAGGAATAAGGATTCTTGCAACACCCATATTGATATCTTGTCTCCTTTTTGACTTGTGAACAAAAATGTGATTCCCCAAGCAAACTGAAAACTCCAAAAAAAAGCCAAAATACCACTCCAAACTGAAACAAAGCACTCCACACCTGAAAATCCAAACCACACACTAAAAAAACTCATTGCAAACCAATCAAAAGTATTGAAATATTTTAATTCTTGAAAGACCAAATGTGTTCTTTGTCTGAAAACGCCCTTCACCAGCCTGAGCAAGGTCTCTCACTGCCGGGGCTGATCTTAGAACTGAGGGGTATCGTTGTCAACTCCGTCCTGCAAGTCTCTGGTTTCAAACCAGCAGCATATCACCATAAACAAACTTCAGCATAAACCTCAAATGAATCCTCCAAAAAGCTTTTATGTTTTCTCATTGAGATGGGCGCCCTAAACCCTAAACCCGCGCCTTAGACTTAATTTAAAATTTAATTCAAATTTCTCCCTTTCTCCCAAGGTGGGACGCCCAAAGTGAGAAAATATAATTTAACATTTTAAAAACAATTTAAGTCATTTGCCTAGGCACCTTGGTCACCTTTATGTCCCCTTATGACCCCTTAATTAAACTTTATAGCATAAGTCACTTTTTTAATGAACCTTTTAAAACCTTAGCCAAACATTAAAATAAATTCACCAAGTGACTTAAGTCATCGAAATACTCATATTGGCAAGCCAGACCTGGGCCAAGCATCGAGCAGGACTTACACTAAAAATAGCAAATCATCATCCAAAGGCACAAAACCAGAGGCAACTGAAAAGCACTGTAGCTCAACACAGGCAACCCTCAATCACTGACCCCTGCTAAAAATAGTAAAGACCCAGCACAAACACCAACTCAACTGAAATTGAGTCCCCTAACTGAACCTCCTAGCCAACAGGAACCTGGAAATTGGCTAGAGGTAATGTCCACTGATACCTGACTAGGAGGGGACATTACAGTCTCATCTAAACATTCAATACCTGATCTGCCTTGAATTGGAAAGTAGCTTGAGCATTAATCACATTGAATGCTATGACCAAGAACTTGATGTTCCCAACAAAGCATTTGAAAGTTGTGCATACTCCCTTCCAGCAAAAATTGGATGGTAACTTGCTCTCAAGCAACTTTATGGCCTATTTGAATACTCTATCTGATGTTGATCCTAGGGACATATTACTACAAACCATAGTATGCTGATTTGGAGACATTTGAATAGCACAATAGAGATGTTGTTGCTTACCAAAAAATAAGATAGTATACATGCTATCCCTCACTGAGCAACTAGCTCCTAGAACAACTTGTCCCCTGCAAGAAGTCATCCTTTCTATGTCTACCCTCATAGTTCCATTGGGGAGATCTCCAAGCAACCAATCTCTTCCTTCAAAGCTGAATTGTTGATTCTGTAGACAGCCACCCATGGAATGCTACCAATATATACCCATACACCAATTCAATTCCCATAACAGACATTGCATTATATACTTTATACTCATCCATGGCTACATCGAGTAGCCGACTCGTCCAAATGCAAAGTATGCTAGATATGTTAGGAACAATGATATTGAATTCATCAAAAACTTCAAAACTCCTTAAATTATGTCTACCTTTCAACAGCCATTAGGGCACACTTGTATTAGCAGACACATATGTATTATCTTCAAATGAATTAGGCCTCCAATAAGGACAAGAAAAATTGGCCTGATCAATTTCAATAAGATCATCTGCTGCTATGATCTTCTATATTCCCATTACACATTCATCACAGAGTCTGGGCAACAAATACATATTATTGATTGTCACTGCTAATAATCCACATTACAGTACAGTGTTGCATCCTCTGCTGAGATGAATTGTGTGAACGCACTGACTACCAGGATCCCACACATTTGTGCATAGCCAATTCTATATTTGAGTGGAAGCATCTATGTGTCCTTTACTGCAAGTGTTATTCTTAATTCTTTTCACATGCTTAGAGCACTTTCCATGGTGACAATATAGCTGGAAAGACATAATGTAAAGTACATCTATGCTATTACTGTGTCCTTCAAATTTTAAATTGTACTCATAGGAGTGATTAAAATGCTTACCTTTTCCCTCCTTAATGAAGTTAAGAAAACTAAACCTTTTTGGTTCTTAGGAAATAGAAGGAAAAACTATCCCATCTTGCAAAACCGAGACAATGTGCATTGCGCTAGTAACATGATGATTTGCATACTCATGCTGATGTAATTCTAATACCATGGATTTCTCATCAGTTTCTGATTCATTTAAGGAATTGATGCACACTTTGTTGAAAGTGGTAAAGTTCACCATTTTTGTTTCTCAAGCTAGAGTTGTATCCCAATATAAGGTAGTTAGGTAATCATTCCTAAAAGTAATGACTTCCATTTCTTGCATGTTAGATTGATCTTTCTTTACTTCTTCAAGTAGATTGTGCTTGACTATATTCATCACCAATTCAAGTTCCATCATTTGTTTTTAGGCTCTTTATAAGATTTCTCTCACTCTTCTTTTGATTTGTCACTCTTCTTCTGACATCATTTCATCTTTGTCGTGCTCAAAGATCTCCTTCTTAGCCCCTTTTGACTTTCCCTCATCCTATGATGTTTCACCTGGAATTGGATTTCGCTTGCCATTATGTGGCTGCAAATTTGTCTCTAGGGGTTTATTCAATATATCTTATTTCCTTTGTCCCACCATACCTCTAACTCCCTTTATTTTCATGAAGTTTGAGAAAGCTATTTCTTGTTGTATCTCTACTAGGACTCTGTTATATTCTACATTATCAACAATGATATCTTTCTTCACTGAAGTTTGAGTCCCTACTACAAGAACATCTTTTTTTATTGTAGGAAGGTGGGTAAGAGAGGTCTATCAGCAGATCCACCCATTGTCCTCTACTTGTTGCCGGCATCGCTTATGTTTTTGTTACTATTGGCTCTTGAAGAGCTTGTCCCACCATACATTAAAGATTTTAGGAATCCCTTGATTCACAGGTTGGTTAGAAAACCAACTCTGATACCATTGTGATGTCCTTGGTAATATACTAATGCAAATATTTATTAACCCTTCTACATATATTATTTTAAATCAGCTGCTTTGATATAACTTATCATGTCACAACCCGATACATAGGGTAAATATTTGACAAGTTTAATAATATTTAAGTCGGCACTATACAAACCCTAATTTGCCTCAACGTTTACTAATCGAACTCACAACTCAAAAATATACAACTAAAATGCATTATTGTTTACACAGCAACCTTCTTGGCTCAATGTTGTACTTCAAATTTCATTAATTTGTCCTAATCTAACAAACCATAATACTGCAAGTAGGGTTCACCATTAAAGATAATTTGCAACTTCAAATAAACTTATCAAACTCAGTAAAAACCAAATTTAACCACAAATCTTAACAAACCCTAATATCTCCTACCTGTATTTAGCAAACCCAAAAACACTCCTTTACAATCGCACAAATAACAACAAACCCTAATATTACAATGCGGGTTAACAAATAAGAATAAATTGAAAAATTATAACATTTGCTTAGATTTGATGTACACAATTTGTAAATATGAATTTTCATTCATTGATACCTATTTGAATCCATTAAAAACATAAAGGTACTACAAGGCCTTTTTTACATTCACCGGTATCTTGAAGACATTACAATGCTGCTATAGCAAATTCTATGGTCTATCAACTCCTTACCAATGTTCACAACCCTCTACAAAGCAGTTGAGCTCCACCCAACTACTAATTGCCACCCTCGAAGCTTATGAACAGTCTTTGGTGATGTAATCCTCTTGCCAAAGAGACTGAAACACAATCAACAAACTTCCCCTATATGAACAGGTCAAAAATACGTCACAAAAGATTGCAAGACTTCACACTTGACAACTGCAAGTGTCGATAACCTGATATTTTTGGTATTTTCCACAGTTAGAGCTCTAACACAACCTTTGTATGAGATTTCTCTTTCAACTAAAGTGGTTTCATCCTTCGACATGATATCCACTAGGTTTTCATCCCTAGACCTCTTGCAATTTGTGAGTTTCTATCCACAAATTTGGATGCCTAAACACACATTTTCATAGCAAGTTCTTATTAGGGTTTTTTCTTTGTTTGTAAATATTCAATAATCCCCTATGTTCCCACTCAAAATCCCTAGTACCTCCCGCAAGAGGATTGAAACCAACATCAAAAACAACAAATAGCAAAGAGGTGTGCCAATGGAGACGCCCATACCTATCGAGCGCCAATTTCATCAAGATAACGCACAAAAATCACACCATGTGCACAAAGTTGTATTGGATAATCACAGGAGATATTCGAGACTTGCAACAAACCTCAAAATTAATGGCATGCAAACACGCACGCTCCAACCTTAAACAGTGCATTAGTGGCAACTAAGGCCATCTACTCCATTTTTGTAGTTGGAAGTACACATGGATCCACATCCGCCATACAAAATAATGTTTATGATACAAGGAACCCCTTACATGGAAGCCATGGTGTCGAACCGCGAATTAAATGCACTATAACATATCAAGAGGTAGGTGGAATGAATAGTGCAAATAGGCAAGATTTTTAGAGTTTGGGGGTCGAAGATACCTCGTAACCCATACCATTGGTCAAGAAATGAAGTTTGGAGAGGAGGCATATTATCAAGGTTAAACCCGAAGCTCCGACAAGGCAAGGGAAATGAGTGGGGGATGGACAAAAGGTATGCCCAGACAAAGAATTCTGATACTTCGAAAGGATAGAAGAGAAAGCAGACTTTGAAGAAAAGTCATGTCGGTAAAGGAAAACTCTGCAATTTGGGCTTACACTGACATAGAAAATTGTCCATGCCTCCATACTTAGAAATTTTGGGGATCTTAAGCAGATGCATGGGGGATGAAGAGAAAGACCTTATATACAAATTTGGATCAAAGGAGATGCTAGAAATAGAAAGTGAGCATTTTGGACTACAACATAGATTAAGGAAAAAGGGGACATGACCTCACATCCCAAGAGAGTGTTGGTGTTCTGAGCTATAGACCCCAAATCCCTAAGGTATGATAATCTCCCAAGTGTCAAGGGTGTCAAACCAAGGAAGACTATCACAAACCTATATTCACATTGCGTAGTTTAGGACAAATTGTTGAGGTGGGTGAGACCTCCTTCACTTGTGGCTTTGCAAAACCAAGGGGGGTTTCCTTGATGTGCTGGATTGGTTAATGAAATTATGATTAAACGCTTTCTTACAGCAAACTATACTTACTGCACAATGTATCCCAATACCAGTGTCACAATATACCTATGTGCTAGTTTGGACATGCAAAGCTTAACACCTTATTCAACAAATGATGTGCTATAAGTGTTTGAGAATGTGTTTATGATAACCCCTAATATTGTTATATACATTCAAACATATCAATTGGAATAAACGCACATATAAAACTGAAAAGATGTGTAAATTGATGTATTTTGAGTGTGTTGAGGGTGATGGGGAGAGAAAGCCAATCACAGACTGGTGCCTTTATCCATTGAGCAACAAAGTCTTTGAACTTAATCAAACATGTAACAACTGAAACCAAGGCAATGCCTTAATAAGATACCACAAAAGATTGATCTTTTCAAAATGCACAACCGAGCTCGGCTCTACACATACATTCGAAAAAACATTTGATATTTGTAGAATATAAAGTGGGTCTACTTAGTAATCCATGAGCATATGCATACATTTCCTTTATAATGTTGGAAAGATACCTTACAAAAGCTTTACAAGGATTATACAAACTTTTGGCTGACCAACTAAACAACATACATTTAGAAATATATATATCATGCACAAGGAGACACCCAACTAAGGTCGATCCTACCTTTAATCATTCAATTTTCAAAGTTTGCAAGTGTTCATTAAAGTTTGAGATAAACCCAGATCATTACAATACAAAAATTACACTACCCAAAGCTAGAATTTGAAACCCTAGGGCTTCTTGTGAGTATTTTCTTCTGCTATTGGTTATGTAACTGCTCCTCCTTCCAAAATTGTTATCTTTTGATATCCTCCTCCATCTTCTCAAAGTATCGACCAAGGCAAATCTACGGTCAGATGGCATGTGAAATGTCAAAAAGCCATGTTGCACAAAAAACCCTAACCATGAGCACAACCAACACACAGGCAACAGGTGTCCTCTGCAATTCAATTTGATTGCCCAAAGACATGTACAAAACATTCTTTTCACTCCCACCATATCTACACATTGATGATTCATCAGTTTGAGTGTGAGATTGAATGAAATCACCCACGAAATCCATTGAAATTGTATCCTAGACGTGTTACGTAACAGAAAAATGGTTAGCAAACAATAAATGAGGTATGGGCACTATAATTTCCCTTGGATCTGCACCAAAATGTAATAAAGGCCATTAAGGAGTGTTCTTGGATCGAGGTCTAAGTGGTTGCAAGGGTGGTTGGGTGTTAATGGCATTGCAAGGGGAGCCATCCGTCCACTCTAACATTTTGCAAGAAAAGGACCTCCATCGAGTCATGCAGGAAACAGATGTCCAAGTGCACCTGTGAAAATTGGGCCTTTTGTCCAATTCACATGGGTCTTCATTACCCTTTACCTTTACCTTTGTCAAGTTTTGGAGGTTCATCGAGAACCTGTGGAATGTCATGGTCATCTAGCCCAAGACCAGTTCAATAGGTCATTCTCGCATAGCAATGTTCACTTGGAAATATACTTTGCTAATCTTCATCTTTGCAGATGACTCAAGTGCTAGTTAACATCACCAAGTGGCGCCTCAAAACAAGCAATTCACTTACCTTTTCTCTGCATCGTCTTATCCTTTGTCATTTAGGCCATTGTGAGAAAACAACCTCCATGTGAACCCTTCAAGTCATCAACCTTCATTCAAACCTTGCAGAGATCTTGCTTGTTACTAAACTGCACTTACGAGCCATGAACTGGTTTGCTTCCAATTTGGGCAATATGTTAATCACTTTAGGACCTTTTGTGAAGGTCCGACCCGCAAGTGAACCTACACTTTAAAGAATGTATGTAAATTTCTAGCTCACATGGAAATACCCACAAAACCTTCACTTCTTTCCCACCTTATTTTTGCCTTTTTCTTCCTCTCTTGGTTGATCTTTGCAAAAGTTCGACTTCCATCAGAACATTACAAGAATTCGACCTATTACTAGACATCGAAAAGTTGGTTGCCAAGTGAACACTTTGGGAAGTTGGTCGTCTTTAGGTACCCACAAACCTATGTTCTTTAGTGGAACTTTACAGGGGTACCTATCTTGAGCTTATACTTGTTCCTTTTTTGATTGGAAAAAGATTTCAACATTGACTTTTTGCATGGTGTTATATGAAATGGTGGAGCCCCTCTTTTACATATATATTTTGTTTCTCAAAAGGTAGCAAATTTGAAAGGTGTTAGATGGGTGGGATGTGAAGGTTAAGAAACATCAAGGGTGAGGTTTGAGGAGGCCTCAAAGAGCCTCGTATTGTAATGTCCCCTTCTTGCACCTAGCTCAGTATGAGTTTTTCTAACAGCCTATTCTCGAGTTTCCATAGGCTATGTGGATATGGTTAGGGGACTCAGTGTCCTGAGTTGTGCTTTGTGGAGATTTTTCGAGTTTTCAGGCAAAGTTGCTAATTTTGGCTGTGGTTATTTTTAGTAAGTTCCAGTTGGGCACTGATTTGGTTGGATAGGGAAATTGGACTTAATTACTATTTTTGGTAAGTGCTATTTTTAACTCCTGGTCTGGCATATATTCCTCTTTCAATCAATGCAATGATTTCCAGTTTAGCCTTGGTAAGTTATAATGTTCTCACAGGAATATTATAACTTAAGTGAGGGGGGCGTGGGTTCATGAAGTGTACCCTCTTGGCCTAGTAAAGTGACATCGTTTCCAAAAGAGGGCCAGTGTTCTTCCTGGTGTGGTGCCTAGAAGGGAGGTTGTTTATCATTTTTTTAAGGCTAATGTTATGCCTCATAAGGTGGGACGCCTAGTTGGGACTTAATCATAATTTATTTATTTTTTAAAAAAGTGAAATTTTTGGAGGCAAAAAGGTGGACGCTCCTCTTGGGGTAATTTCATGTTATTTTCAAAAAGGTGAAATGGAGGGAAATGAAATGAGAGTTGCCCTAATCTGTCCCTCACTCTAAATTCTCATTTGAGGGTCTCATTTGGATATCTTGGTTTTGGCAACGTAAAGTTATGCTGCTGGAATGTTTCCAGAAGTCTTCTTTGATGATTGGAGGACAAAAACCCTTCACTAGGTAGCTGGTTGGTGCTCGGATTGAAGACTTTTCAGTATTCTGGCTTGCTGGTTGAGCGTTTTGGACTTCATATAATGAAGATATTTTTAATATTTTGATGTGGGTTTCTTTGGTTTGGTGCGGTGTGTGCATTTTTGGTGTGTGGAGAGAGTTTGAAGAAGTTTTAAGCAATTTTCAGAGTGCTGGAGCAAATTTCCTGAGTGTTGTGTTTGTTTTTAAAGAGGTACAGGTCATCCATTTCATGCCCATATCTCTAAGGGGCGGATTACTACCATTCTGGGCATTAGTTCTGAGTGTTCCTTATTGCTTGGCGCCCCAAATAGACTGCTCATTCAGCATATTCAGTGAAACTGTGATTTTTAAAGAGCTGGTCACCTTTCCAGGAGATCTGTACAACTTCTAGCTTGGTACGTGGGGTTAAAGAGGATTAAATCTGCACTATTGGTGACTCTCCCAGGTCTGATTTGTAAGTTCAGATATGATTTGCAGATTATTATATGATGTGATTCCATTTTGTAATGTTTCCTCGCAATGATATGACAAAAGAAGAAGTTTACCCTTTGTTGTTTACCCTTTGTTTATGCAATGTTTCTTTCTGTGTATGCAATCACATGATGAATGAACGTAAAACATAAAACCCCTTCTGCATTTCCATATTATTCTGAAAACAAATACAAAAAAAAATCAGGGGTGTTCATTACACCTATAGAAAATCAGAATGAGCAGAAGACTGGAAAAATGGAAAGGAGTTGACTAGGAATAGTGCCAGCAAGCAGATGAGGTATGAGAACAAGAGAGAATGAGAGCATTTCCTTCCCATTTTATTCATATTATTAAGCAGACCCTTGTTCCATTAAAATATATAATCCTCTCCTCTACAGATCTAGAGGTGCAGCTCCACATTACGTCCAAATGTGCTATATTTGAGGATAAAGACATTCAATCAAATCATGGTGTCATCCACAATGTTATCTTTTAAGAGTAATGGAAAATCATGATTTCTCCAAAATGCTTCAAATTGATAAATGTAAATAAACTCATCTCATATTGTAACAGATTTTGAATTAAATTTTGAAAGAAATTATATATGTTGACAAATGATCAAATTGGTCGGTGGGACCTGAGAAGTACTAGGATGACAGGATTCCAGATTACAAATTAATTAAATGCCATGCACTAAGGAAAAGTAAACAAAACAGGACAAGGTAAACCTAAAACAGTTGCAACCTGTACAATAAGGATTTAGTAAAAGTATATCAATGAGGGAAGGGTCTCAATTTAAGTACTATTCTTATACCGTGTAAGATATAGCAGTTTGGAGGCACTTACCAGGTAGCTTTGGTTTTGGAGCTGGGATATAAGTCAACCCATTAGCTGCTTTCTCAGATGTTTGCAAATCATCTCCCCACATCAAATAGAAGCGAGGCTTTTCTTTAGGTTTCTCAAATGTTATCCATCCCTTACGAATAGCTCTGACAAGCTTCACAACCTGATGAAGTGACAAATGAAAAACTAATTAATCTTACATTAGGGTTAAGATGAACTTCCTATTTTGTCCAACATCCTATTTCTCTACCAAATTTCCAAATAAAATCCAAAACTGGAAGATAACACTCATTCATTAAACAAAATTAAAAGAAAGCTAGTACTCTTAAAACAGTCGAGAATCAAAAACAAAAATCTTTGACAAAATTTACTAATAAATAAAATAAATGATTGAAAACAAGATAAGAAAAGAATTCAAGATTTACAGTTCCAGTAACCCATATCGTCCATAATCAAGTACAAATGGTTAAATAAAGTTAAGCCTTTCTCTAGATGGCTTAGTATTAGAGTATCAATCTTGAGTTACCATGTGTGGCAATCCACGTATCTAAAACTAGGTGTGAGGAGATTAATACAAGTCTAATCACATCAAAGATCTAGACTTTTAGCCCATCACACCTCAAAGCAATTAAATAATTTCTGGACATAGACCACCTAGAACTTATGCAGGACTGGACAGAGAGTCAACATCTGAGAATCCTCTCCCGTGTATGGCCAAAGCTCACATGAAGTTTATTGGACAAGGTCTAGCAAATTCAATTTAAGCATTTAGTTGGACTAATCGTGCAAACTTCAACATGCTCCTAGAGAACCATAAGGAATCTTACCCAGTCTCTTTATCCTGCCTAGATCACAAAAGTTTTAGAAGAGTCACAATCCATGGATGTCATCTTTCATAAGGTTTCATTAGCTTAATGTACCAGGAACACAACACATAATCACTTACACAAACAAAAAAAAAAGTATTTTGACTTCCCTGCACAACTCTGTAATCTAAAGTTTGAAGTTTGATTGCATGCCATGACACCTGCACTTCACTTGATTGGATTGGTTGACTACATGTCATGCAAATGTTCTATTTCAAATCATTTCAGCTATTGACTATTTATTTGTTTCAAGGCCTACCTAAGCCAGCTTCTCTGCAAAAAAAACTGCTCCACAGGTGTAATACAAATGGCACTCGGTCCAAAGGAGAAGTCCTTGTACCATCCAACTCCAGAACAGAGCCCCATAATAAGCTTCAAAATGGGAATAAGGAAAAGTATCCAGTGCCAATTCAGTTTTGCTGGACCCAACTGCAACCCAAATAACTTCTCACTCACTGATGTCTATAGCTCATTTTCACCAGGAACTAGTCTCCACAAGAGAAAGGTAGAACATTTTTTAGATCTCAATGGAAATCTTCTACCACCAAATGACAATCCTCAAAAAGCATGGTGATAGAGGTGAAAGGGAGATGCAAGATCTCCAAATGTAGTAACAAACGTAGTTCCAGAGGATTCATGACAACACAAAAAAAATTCTCAAAATTCTGGCCCTTACGACTTCTCTGACAGACTTGAAAGAACTAGAGCAATTCCTGGCTCAGCCTAAATCAATCTGTAATCACCAACCTTATAAGTTTCAATACTATGGCTTTACGCAGATATATTTCCCAATGTTTCAATAATAAGTTGTGCAGAAAATGAAATGATTGGTTGTGAATGAAAACTGACAAAACTCAGCCCACCCAAATTAACAAATGTTTATGCAGACACCCACTAGAAATGAAAACTCCATATAAAGATACAACGTGCTTAATTAAAAATCGCTATTTATTACAAAGTACAGAGGTCCTCTTTGGAACCAAAAACAAACATAGGCATATCTCATCATTTGTGTAACCACTCCAAAACTCAATCAAGTTTCTCACCCCAACACTAATCTCTCTCCTATATGGATATCTCTGCATTCATGACCATGACTCTCTCTACATTCATCAATCATTACATGAATATTTGTGCATACATATATTCTTCACAAGAATGTCTCACTTGATCAAGACTCTAAATGAAATGTCTGGATGATTGCTCATTAATGTCAACCACCTTTCAGGCCTTTCTCCAACTGTAATCTCATACTTGTCTTGTTCAATCTATATACCCTGCTTAGTATCTTGAAGCCCTTTACGCCTTCTAGTCCTCAGAGTCAAAACATGGTAAAAAATAAAAATTTGGTCAAAAAGTTCTCCGTGATCCATTTTCGATCAGCAAGCCAACAAAGGGAGCTTTAATCACAATACCTTGTCTCAGCATTTCATCCCCCCCACCAGTGGCTCCCATCACAAGACCAATCCATAAACTTGCACAAGGACGTTGAACATCAGTACTATGCATAAAAAAGGGCCATTATAGAGGGCCATCACAGTGTAATTACCTGCTATATTAACGAACGACTGCATATTTGCACAATGTTCAGCAATTGGGGCCAGGCCCTAGCTCATCCAGTGATTTGCTCTGAAGAAACTCAGATGAGACTTGATACCTTTTTGCTGCATAGAGTAGTGATTTTCCTAGCCCACATTTTCCCAGCTCCTACACAACTTGAAGAAAATGGGAGGTATCATTGAATACAAATTTTGAACAGAGGAAGTTGTGGAAATAGCACCCAAATCATGATCATCACTCTAGGGAAAGCCAAATACATTTACTGTTACTATCTCCACCTTTATAATTCCAGAAATCTCTGTGGCTTCAAATGCTTATTCCTAGCCAAGTTAAAGAAAATATGTTTCCTTCAGCTTTTTGTAGTACCAAATCTCTGTAGACTGTATAGATTGTGAAAAGCTTCAATACCAGTCAAACTGAAACCATTGCTTCAATGATGCATCATTTGAAAAATGTGAAGGACTAACTGTTGCGTGTAGTTTTCAGTATCCTAGTTCTAGTGGCCTTAGTTCTAAATTCTGACTAAATCCAGTGATAACAGAATTTCTGGGTTTCTGTGTTATATTACTGCTTTTCTTTAATTTTTTTAAATTTACCTGGGGATATAAGCATGTCACTTAACTAGAGAATTTCATCCCAAACGCAGTCCTAAAATCAATTCATATATAAAATTGTTACAAGTTGCCCAATGGCTAACATTTTCTAAAGGTCATTCCTCATTCTCATTCCCTCTCCAAGGAACACATTGTTTGGTACATCACACCACACTTCATGTCATTTAAATGCTACTTGATGCTTAATGGATCTCTTCACACCCAAATGAGCAGATAATAACAAATGGTGCAGCTAATGACATTTTGACAGCAAGGATTAACATCCAAGCTTCCAAGCATCTTTTCAACACCTTCAAACCATAAAATTAAAAATAATGAAAGCATAACTAGATGAGGTATAGCCAAAGCAAGAACATTCTAACCATGACAGAAAAGCACAAATAGAAATTGCCACATGAAGGTAAGAGCCTTCAAGGAAAACAAGAGAAGACTGGAAAACAGAGTTGTCACATGTTTGTATCAACACTCACTACACAGGATGAAAGAATAAGAATTGATGGTATGATTATCCACCACAACAACCAGACCAATATAAGATCAAATTGGTGAGTGTCCAGGGTTATGTGGGGAAATCTGGACAATCCTAAAAAGCAGCGGGATACTTTTCCAAGAACCTCTCATAACACCAAACATCAACAAACTTGGTGATATGCACTTGTCTCTTTGCCCCAGGTTGCAAGCAAAGAGAACTGGATGGCCCCTTCCGCTGATAGTAGATTCACGATACCCAATATGCAAATAAAAGGATTAGGATATGCTAGTGGCAGCGCACAGAGGTAGAAACAATCCAACTGTTTGTGAACAAGTTACCAAGGGGCATTTAATACCCTTAATCTGTGATATTGCTGTAAGGATTTTATCACCCATTAGCCCTATAGATCCCTTGCAATGCCCTACATCTAAAGTGGCAGCCTATCAAATGAAAAGTGTGAAGCACCTCTAGTCAGGATAATAGGAGGTGGACAATGAATCTTCCAAGTTTCTGTACAAATAGCAATATCTCACCCAAATCCCATAGCAGACATGACAATGGAAATAAAGCTGGAAATAAAGCTCACTCTCCAGCTTCTAGAGAGAACCTACATGATAAATCCTATCACGACAAAGAATGTAGAGGTGTCACAGTCTCACTCAACAACCATTATGGCATGCCACCAAATGCCATAAATTCCACTGCCCCCACCCCCCTAAATCTCACAAAATCTCTTGTAAAATATCAATAGACTAATTAAGTAACGTGACGTTGAAATACCCACATTATTGGCAGTCAATTAGATCTATGGAGGTAACCCTGTCTGATGAACATCAACAAAGTACCAAATATGGGTCTCTCTAATAATATGGGGTTGAGTGACCTAAAAGTTTGAGTCTGAAGAGACATAGTGTGCCTGAATATATTCTCAGGCCAAAAAGGGCTGAGCAGAGAACTCAACCTGGAAAATGTGTCACATCCCTCGTATTGAGACTATATGTTGGTTATGCATTTTGAATGCAATGATCGTTGCAAGTAACTGCTTTCATGTGATTATGGCATTGAGAATGCAATAGTTGTTCTTTTATCGTAAACTATAATATTAACAAACTTTTTATTTTGCCAGTGAATTTATTGTCCATAAGAAGTTGAATGAGATCATGAGATCAAATTTAATTGCATATTATTATTAAGTAGTTAAAAACGATCTAATCCATAATCCTTGTCAGTGGATGGAGGATTGCCAATGTCACAGGAAAAAGGGAAAAATCATCAGGGAGAGGACATGGTTAACTATGGATCAATTTGATTATCTACCTCAAGTCAGTGAATGACAGAATCTAAGCCGTACCTTGGCATTAGCAATTCAAAATAATTATTCATCCTCTAAGCCAATTTATATATATATATATATATATATATGTATCTATCTTTTATAATTTTAAAGGAGTAAGCAATTGATAAATAAATGTTATAATTAAATAATGAAAGCCTTGGGAGGAACGAACCTATATTATATATCCATTTAAGTTTAGTAAATATAAAATGTAAATTTAAAATGAATTTGAGTGGCATCGGGGCTTGTGGCGGGACTCTTGGCAGCTCGCCACCATTGGAGAAACGCCCAAGAATGGGCAGAGGAAAAGTTCTTGAGCGGCCTGGGTAGTGGGAGTTTTGGGGGGAAGATCATGCAACTCTCAGAGACTCCATCTTCGTCCTATGCTGCCTTTTCATTTAAGTTCCTTTCTGTGGTTGCCATTCATACTTTTTCTTGCGTTTGGAATCTTCCTCTGTGTAACCGTCGAGCCGTGCTTTGGATTGGTGGTCTGTCTTGCGTATCTGGCATTCGGGGGATGGGGAGTCGAATTTCCATTCATCGTTTTGGTTATCTCCCTCCTCGGAGAGCACTGGGGTGCCATCGGCAAATTGAATTGCGGAGGGAAGAGTGTCGTTTCAATTTTCAAAGGCATTTCTTAGACAAGCTTAGATGCGTCTACCTGGTTTCGCCATGACGGATTTAGTTGGAGGTCGAGGAGAAGACTAAGTCGGGGTGCCATTCGTTGGGATAACCCTCGAAGTGGAACTTCATCAATCTCGAATCATTTCTCAAGCACGTAAAACTATTACCGGATTTGACACTCCTACTTGTTAGATTGGAATCGAACCATAATTTATTTTGAAATTCCTTTTGAAATCTCATATGTTGAAATTTAGTTTATCTCGAGAATTGGAAGAACGTAATTGGATGGAAACACTTAAAATTATCATGCAATGAAGCTTTTGTTTTATCGTGGTTTTTGGATGCTTTTAATTGTCGTCCAGAATGTAACCGAGTTCTGTTATTTTTTAGTCTGAACCCTTATCTTCTTCAATTTGTTCTTGAAATCGTTTGAGATTGATCCTGCAACCTTTTTATTCATTTCACCAAAGGCGGCCTGGTTGCTACTTGAACCTTTGCAAATAATTGTTTCTTGGAATTGAGCCGAGTTTCCTATCCTCTGTTTCACGATCCCTATTCCAAACTCTAAGTTTAGCAGGAAAAATGTGTATCATCTGTAGAAGCTCTACAGCGAATGAATTCCAACATACTCTCCTACCTATGCCATGGGAGTATATGTATTTATTGATATATCTTGCATCTCTTGTCTCAAGAAAATTTATGGAGTGGGTCTCTCTTCTGTCATTTAGAGTGAGTCTGATAGTTGACTCTATTGTTCCTTCTGAGAAGCCCTTGGTTTAGAATCCAAAATGTCGGTCATCTGAAACTGAAGTAGTTCTAATCATCTTAAATCTAGGGTGCATTTAACCTCTCTGTCGTGATCAAGTCTTCATCCTTAAAACTGCTGTTTGATTAGAATGAATTCCCTGCCACATTGAGATCTTTATCTGGCCTTCAAATGTTAAAACTGGGGAAACCTTATAACGCACTATCCTATTATGCTCTCTCTCTTTATATACATATCTTTCTCTATAGATGAGTTCAATCAAACATCTTCAAATGAGGAAGTTTATTTTTGAATTGAAGCCTAATTGAAGTCACTTGGGTCACTAATTGGGAATTGAAAATATACATACTCCTTGGGTTAAGTTTCACCCTGAACTATGAAGAATGACAACCAACCCTGATATGGCAATATCATAATTTAATCTGTTATAAATTGTTGAACCTTCAATCATGAAGGAGGAATTGAAGACATGACATTGAATAAATATTTTCCTAAGGTCAAGATTTGACTTCGATCTAAGAGAAAGATTCTGAAATTGGGTTCAATTGAACCATTGAAAAATTATCTAAGGAACTTGATCTATCTAATTTAACCGAATCCTCACCTCTCTAATTAGAAGTTGGTTTAGGGCACATTATTGCTCACCGAGTCCTTAATGGGATAAATATGAGACTTGAAAATCCTTTATGCCAATGAATCTCCATTATTATGTATGTAACTTGATGGTTAACTTATAACCTCGGACTAAAAGAAATGGTAATTAAATTGCTATTATAAAATTATAACTTGATCAAAGAGTTATCGTGTCGAGCAAGGGTGAGAATGCTGACGACACAGGAGTGCCAGAGATATCGGCACAGGAGTGTCAGTAACATTAAAAATCCTTGGCCAAGGTATGTTGTCAGTTAGGCATTGGTCAGCTATCACGTACCAGATATACTTCTGGTCAGAATGATCCCTCTGGATAGGAGGTACCTACAAATGAGGGATCGACAAGCAGTATAGGTCCATGACACCAGGCTCAAAGGCATGATGATAAATTGATCCATGTTGATTACCCTCATGAAGGGCGGGTTCTTCAGTTGAAGAAACTCGGGAGACCAGTAGGTCTTGGTTGGGCGGTAAAGCCCCTGATGATAATTCTTTTTTCCTCGTTGATAAAGATTTCCAAGTATAACAGCATGAAGATGATGTCAAAAGTATTTCTTCCTCACTCGTAATCCAGGTACATGCAATGCTAATTAAAGTTTATTTTCATTTATGCTATGAGTGTTATACTTTTATATTAATGTACATTGGAAGTTTCTACAATCAAAAAGTGAGATAGTTATTTGTTTCGTTCAGCTATTATATTTATTTCATAGCTGTAGTACATGCTTGTTATCTTCTGGAAGTGAAGAAAATTAATTATTATCCTTATGCAATTTTTCAGTTATATGTTTACAGTTAATAGCTTTCTTTTCAGCTGAAAATAAGGTTGAAAGTTAGTTGATGAAACGTATGTTGTAACGACATTAGAATTGAATTTCTCTTTTCTGTCTAATTGCAAATGAAACCCTAGTTTGGCAGTTATTTAGTTAGTGATCTGTCATGAGTAGTTGGTGGAAAACTGTTAGATGTTACATGTCAGCTGGAATTGAAAATTCAAAAGAAAGTTGCATGTTTGAATTAGTTGGAATAGTTTGGAAACCCTAGTTTTGAAAACAAGTTAGTTGCAGTTCAGCTGAAAGTTAGTTGTTAGTTGAAATTTTTTAAACTGTAGTCTGGATAGGTTGTTACAAAATGTATTGCAAAAGATAAAATCGGAAGGGAAGATGTAACCTTATATTGACCTTAGAGTTTTAAGGAATTAACCTCTATAAGTTGGGCAAGACTGAGAGAGTTTTATATCAGCTCTTCAAGCTTCAAGATGCTCATGTAGCAGATGAAATGAAAAATGAATAAACTGGTTTGATACATCTCATTGTTTGGATTAAACATCTCACTTTCAACTTGAAAATTTAGAAGTTCTCTAAGATGTAATTCCAATTTATTTAGGTTTCAAACTTCCCCTTCTTAACCATAGAGAATTCCACTTCTTGTTCACTGCTTCGTTGTTTGTGCTTACACCTAATAAGAACGAAATAGTACAACTATCTACTTGAATAAGGAACAAAAAAAGATAGATATCTATCTTGCATTTTCAATATATGGATTATACATTTCCATGTTAATAGCTAGATACATTAGAGAATAACAAACATTATTAGAAAGCACACATGATAATCTTTCTATTAGTACAATCCAAAATCCATTTTTCAAGGGAGACCCTCTTCCACATCTCAGAAGACAGATAACATAGATGCCTGTGATCCATATGAATCCTTAACCTGGAATACATCATTTCATAGTGAATTCCTTTTACAACACAATAATTTTAAGTGAGCCGCCCATGCCAAATAAGTCTTTAATCATTATCACACAGAAAGTAATAATGTTACAAGCTCATTTAGATATGCATTGCTTTGTAGAAACACAATATTAAGGGAAGGGCCTTCTAATTTAACCTTGGTCCATACAAAAATTGGAAATGAGACAAAGGACCAATCCTTACTAAATATAATAGAGAAAGCATACATTTTGATTCAATTTTCTTCACTAGTTGCACATTGAGTATAGAAACCATCAACGTCAGAAAATTACATAAAATGCTGATGCCAGCTTTGATAACATTCACCCATGGTTAAATAAATGTACCTTCTTAGCTTCCCATTTTGATGGGATGAATCTCCTCTTGGGTTCTGGTGCATTGGACAAAGGATGCCCTTTATCTTCCCAATCAAACCAATCGACATAAGGCTGCAAAATGCCCAAACATGATCAAATTTTGCTATGAATTACACTTAAAAAACTAAAAACAAATTACATCAATTCATTATGTACATTTACAATACATACCTCATACGGATTCACTTCAGCATGTGGTATTTTTCCTTTACGTAATCTATTTATCAATTTCATTTCCTCTTTAGATAGCTCAATCTCTTCATCGTTGTATTCATCATATATTTTTCTCCTGTCCACCAACCATGGTTCAGGTATTCAATAAGTTATTTGAGAAAATCGCTGTTCAAACTATTTTTCTGACATAAGATCCTATAAAAATAACCATATCAAGCACAACAAAAAGGTTTGGAGTATGATAACAGTCGTCCTCCAGCAAGCATCTATGCAAATGAGTAAATATAATAGTCACCAAGAAACTATAGTATAGGGACAGGAGACAGCATCCCCATCCCTGTACCCACATCTTCTGGTGACTATATGTGCATATTTGAATAGCATCCCCATCCCTGTTGCGGTACCCATACACCCAAATCTCTAGGAGACTGGTAAAAATCTAGCCTATCAAAAAGATAAATGCGAAAATATGAAAGACCTATGATAGCATCTAGTTTACACCCAACGATTTGAAAATACCTCAATACAAAATTCTATTAAAAAGGGTGATTGAGAAATCAACTTTCCACTTTAACAGGACAAAAACTCTGCTCCAGTGTCACCAATAGACAGAACAACCAAGTCTCTCAAGTGAGCCAATTTATATTGTATGATAATTCAATATTCAATGTATTTATTGTTGATCCTGCTAGATCACATAAGTTTAGATGAAGAGCTAACTTATTACATCATGTCTTAACCATAATTAGAGACAAGTAATCTCTAGTTCACATTTAGATATGTACTATAGACAGGCTTCCTCCAAAAATAACCCTATCCTAATGCTATGGTGCAGTAAATCATTCACCCTTTGGAGTAATACAAGATGCATTTCTTCAAAACATTGCCCTTATCCTTGCTTTATTCTTCTAAATAAATCTTTTGCCTTAGCATAGTTTTAATTGGCTTGTCCTCTTAAAGCAATCTGTATCCTTAGCGCAGCTTTATTCTTTTATTCTATTTTCCTAGAATAAACATATGCTTTGTTGTTGCACATAGTGATATTCATATATTTGACTAAACCTTGAAAGTTGATTTGCTCCAGTTTTCTTATTACTGAAATCTATCCTTACAATGTCATGGGATCCTATTGTCGTCAATTTTTTGAATATGCCATGTCCACTATTGACTTTGATGTCAATCATGTTAGGATTTCTTCAAGGAATTCAACAATAATGTCCTCATTGATATTGATTTTGAATGCTGGACCTCTAGTGTTATTGGCATTATCTGACAATGTCTTTGTTGGTGGATAAATCCAATCTTACATCAATTTGCCTTTTGCATATGCAGTGTATTATTTGGAGCATTTACATAGGATGAAGTAATGAACAAATCATAAGAACTAAAAGCCCTCAAAGAGCATCAACGATATTAAGTTGGGTTTGTACAAAGCAGTTTAAGCCTTCAAGTCTTTTTTATTTTAACACCAACACATATAGAGATCTGAGCTAGTTTTGATATGACATGCAAAGCTCAACCTATGAGTTTGGATCAGCTCAAAAGAGGTCTGTATCAACATTGGACTGCATCTTAGCTTTTTTTAGAAATCTGAAAAATCCCTTGCACCCTTAAAGAGAAACAACAGTGAGCATTGCTTCACTAGAACGTAGAAAACAATAGAATTCCTGAATAGTGTTTAAGGGTTGTTACTTTGATGGTAGTTCTCAAAACTAAAGTCCATTCACACAGGGGTGTTGAATAAATTCCACCTGTTTAAATATCCTATTTCATTTATAAGTTAGAGGATATTGTTCTTTAAAATGGTAGTAAAGTTAGCTTATCATCTCAGCAGCTGTATTGTCCATTCACCTTACTGCCTTTCACATTCAATAATTATGTTTCAAGCTCAAAGCAGGATAATGTTTTAATTGCCACAACTAAAGAACGTTAAGGTACTGCACAATGTCTTTTGAGAAGCAGTTGGTGTATGATTTCTTTCTTTTATTCCTTCTAAACCCTGTCTCCTTATCAGAACCAAACTTGTAAAATTCAAATTTGAAGATAAATAAGCCATGAGCTTTATTTTTTGAAGTTCATATGACAAATCATCACAATGGGCTATTTGATTATTTTGGATTGATTTTAAATCAAAGGCAGTGTTCCCTTATTAAATCAGTTGCAGACTTGTTTAATGTTTACTTGTTTAGCAATAAGCACATGCCTGGAAGGGGTTTTGCTGTGCATGTTCAGACCTGGTTTGCTCCCGATCACAATTGGCATGTTTCACAAAGCTTGAAATGTCCTCTGGAGAGTTTAAAATAGACCCAGAGGATGTCTGTCTCATTGTCACAACTAAAGCACTCATCTTGAGCTAATAAATTCCTATATAATTCATAAAAGACATGCACAGAGAAGGGGTTTTGTTGTACATATTCAGACCCAGTTGGCTCCCAGTCAATTGACATGGTTCACAAAGTTGGGAATGTAGTATCAGGTGTCTAAAAATAGATACATTCTATCTAATTTGATGGCTAAAGTCACAAAGCCAGAGGATGTTGTTCTCATATCAAAACTACAGTACTCATTAAGTTTATAAATTCTGTTTATGTAAACATACATAGAAATTTAGAATATTCAGCTGCATCTTGTATTTCAACTAAATGATGCACTCCATAGTATTAATGGTTTCAGGTTAGCTTGATTTAATTGCAGGAATGTGAGTGATTGTGTACAGTCCTCTCAAAGTTTCAGCCCTGTTTACAGAAAATCACCTCTTCTACCAATCTAATAGCATTTTGTTTGATCTATGTTGCAATTGTTAATGTTGGTTACAAAAAAAAAAGTTATAGAGATGGTGCTAGTAGTATCATTTACCGTTTGTATCATAGTACTCAAACAGTTCATAAAATACAAGATAAGAAAGTTTCAAAAAAATGTAAAATACATTTGAGTAAAAGCATTGGCAGCACACCCAAAAAAATTCAAAACATCTCCAGCATGTAAGGAAAAAGGTGCATCCCTGTGTCCTGAAACATCTGTGTTGATGTTATTAGCAGCGTCAGGCTGCTTCTTCCAGCAATCTCCTTACTCTTGTGATAAATTAAATATAGCCTAAGGGCTATTTAATTTATATGAAACGTCTTTCTAATGACTACGCACGATTAATATTATTATCAAGGCCGACATGTTATAATGAAGAGGCACGATTAATATTATTATCAAGGCCGACCTTGATATAATGTGAATATTGAGGAGGCACGAATGTCAAGGTAGCCGACTTCTTGGATATTGGAGATGTGATGTTTCAAGGTGGCCGACTTGATGCATTGGAGAGACACAACCTCTCCCCTAATATTGTATATCTACTGGATGGCAAATTCATTATTGGGCATTCAGATTTAATCATAGTTTGTCCTTCTTCAAGTGCGAGTTCTTCACAAGGCAATTTGATATTCTTAGAGTCTGAGTTTTTCATCAGCGAATTGTCTTCTTGTATTGCTGTGTTGCATCAACCATTGGTGCTTGTATTTGGGCCTGAATCTTGGCCTCTTCTAAGGAAATCATTATTGTATTGATTCAATATATAAGAGATATATTGTTGCTGGGTTTTTCTCCCTCAAGAGGAGGGTTTTCCCAGGGTATCTGCTGTGTTATAGTGTCTGATTTTTTGAATTAATTTCTGTGCATTAAATCTGATCATAAAAATAACAATCTGGGGCATCCAAAATGGTCCTAGAGGACAGGCAGCTCATCATGGTGGATCGTTATAATAAATCAATTTACAAGCAAATTACAAATATCCAAGGTTTTGCATTCACGCCTCTTTTTATGGACAATTAATTGTATCCCTTTACAATGTCTTCTCATGCTCATATAGAGAAGAAAATCATCCCACCATCTTTAGCCTTTGGATAGCTTTAGCTGCTAGATTTATTTTTCTATTTGCTATGAATTTTGTCATGCCTTTTGGTCTCACAAATGTGACAACAACTTTCTAAGCTAACCATGAATAAAGATATTTCAGCCTTGTCTCATGAAGTTTGTTTTGGTGTGTTTTTAATGATATCTTGGTTTATGATAAGAAATTACATAATCACTTAACCCACCTTGAGATTGTTAAGAATATATCATGAATATTAATAATTTATTTGCAAACAAAACAGCTGTTTTTTTGCTGCGCCTTAACCATTTTGGGGCATATCTAGAGATAAAATCAAAAAACATGGATCCAAGATTCAGGCAATCAAGGAAAGGCCAGAACCAAAGACAACTGCTCAACTAAGATGGTCCAAAAGGAATATGCAGTTATTATCAATTCTTTATCAAGAGTTTTCTCACTTGGCTGCTCTGCTTATAAATTTGACAAAAGAAAGATACATTCAAGTAGGCGAATTCAGTAAACTATGTCTTCAAGAACCTCAAAATATGGTAAACAATGTATATTTGTCCCATGTTAGCCATTCTAAATTTGTCTTCACCATTATATGTTGAATATGATGTGTCCGGACTGGGATTGAAGCCAATTCATTTTTAATGCAACAACATAGGCCCATTTCTTTTGAGAGCCTCAAGCTAGATAACAGAGGTAAGCCCATTTCTTTGAGAGATAAAAGGTAGATAATAAGTTGTTATCTCTTTACAATATGAAGATGCTAGCAATAATGGAGCGTTGGTTAAGTTCAAGCAATATCTATTTTTGTGGCAAATTCATTCCTAAACCTGGACATATTAACTTGCAGTTGCACTACTTTCTATCACAAAATGATCTCATTCAACAGCAATCTATATGACTGTGCAAACTGCAAGAATATAGAAAAATTCTTTTGGCATAGGTTGCAAGCATATGAATTGAATATTCAGTATGGCAAATGTAAGAAAAATGTAGTAGTGGATGCATTATCAATAATTCTTGGAACTCAGTCTATGGCAAATGCAAGAAAAATGTGGTAGTGGATGCATTATCAATAATTCTTGGAACTCAGTCTATGGCAAATGTAAGAAAAATGTAGTAGTGGATGCATTATAAATAATTCTTGGAACTCAGTCTATTTCAGAAGCTATTCCAAACTGGCAATGAGAGCAAAGTATGTCGAGCATTTGGATTGGCTGCACTGTTGGAGGTTAATCCAGCAACTAGAGCCAAGGGCAGAATGTATTCCTTACAAAATAGACTCATCTTTCATTAAGAAAGTGTGGAATTGGGACTCAAATAAAAATTTAAGATGAAGGAAATGACAGAATGTATTCTTTGGCATAGGCGTTTCGAGAAGATCCTTTACCCTTTTTTTTATTCCCATATACTAATGGTAATTTAATAAAGGAGTAATTTAATTAATTAAATTAAGTTGTCAAAGTTATTTATTTTACAGATGATTTTAATTTAATTTAATTAGTGGAGTGAAGTGACCATTTAAATATAAAGTGACTTTCCAAGGCCAAAAGTGAATTAGAAATTAAAAGGAGACACTTTATGAGAAATAAAGTAAAAAGTTTCTCAAAAATTTGGATGGATATAAAAAGGGATTGCAAAAGGAAATTTCACATATTTTGGTCATTTCATATCTTATTGTGAAGTTCGGACATTTTTGTTCAACTCAAACCCTAGAACGAAAATCCTAAGGCTTATTCGCTTCAGTGAAGGATTTCTTCCTAGTCAATGCAGTTGTGGATTCAGACAGAATTCACAGTGGAGCTGAATGTATGTGGAGTTATAGATTGAACGAAAATGACACATCTACCAGGCTTTGCAGGGTTTTGCAGTTTATAAATTTTATTGAAGATTTGCAAGCAAATAATAAATTTGTTAGTGCTGTGTGTTAAGTGGAAATATAATTAGAAGTTGCAGTGTTGTGTGTGCTATGAAAAAGATATCATAAAAATTAGACTTTACTGCTGGTTGGGGTTTGCACCCAACCATACCATTTTGAAGCTCTTGAAGAAGGACCATACATATTGCTAAATCAGCAAGGGAGGTCAATTCAAGTTTAGAAGGCTTTTAAAGCCTTTTCACTACCTAGTGCAGTCTTTATAGGCTCTATCAAGCCAGCCGCAGCCTCATAAAAAGGAAGTGCAAGAAGCCGTACCACCCTTTGGGGTGCCATTCCAGCCATTAAAGAGATTTAAGGAGTATGAACTGTGAAGAGGGGGAGGGGCGGTGAGGGGATGGGCGGGGTTGGGGGGGGTGAATCATTATTTCAACTTTTTAAATTTAAAAGTAATAACAAAGAGTGAGTAGAGAAGATCAGACTTCACTAATCAGCCATCACCACTACAAATTGTTTCAAGCCTATGGTTGAAGACATTAGAAGTTGCAACTACTTTAACAAAGCTTTGTTAAGCACTAAACTTCCTAAAATTATGCCCTTTTCAATGACTTCAGCAAGCTATGAGCAAATGGCAGTTATTTGTCCAAAGTTTGCAGTGGATGGCATTGTTAGCATGATAGTCTCTTCATTTGCAGGCGTCTGATCTGTGAGCATTTAAATTTTCCAAGATTCACAATGCCCTATTTTGAATAGCGACTAAGTGTGGAAGTGTTATGATCTAGATCAGCTTCTGTTTTGACTCAATCCAAAGAATAAGTAATGGTGTAAAGATTTCCCCAATCAAAGTAATCTTCTTCATTGTTGTTCCAAAGTCATTAACTCCTCTTACCAATAGTTGTTCTCTTCTCTATATAGGGAATCGAATTAAATAATTTGTGGCAACTTTGTATTAGGTTCCTTACAACTCCATGATGATTCTTGGAGTTCAATTCCTATTTGTTTGAACTCACTGCTGAAGTTGTCACGCTAGTACTTAAATGGAGCTTCTTAACCTACATTATATGCCATGTTGCAAGACTATGGGATCTCAAATCCAATCTATCTTATGCAAGAAAAGAAAAGAATACCTTTTAAAACAAATCAAACCCTTGAAAGATTGATTTGAGGAATTTTAAAAGGAGGCAGTATATTAAAGCCTATGGGTAGATATCTAGTAGACTCAAGAATCCCCACATAAAAACAGTTGATGAAATTTTTTGATACCTTTTTTGTAGGTTTTTAGTGGAGGACGAAATGTTGCTAACATTTGGATGACCTTTCAAAGTACGGGATATTGTAGGTTTCAATGCATTTTGAATTGTGAATCCTTAGTAAGGGACAAGAGATTACATCTAGATACATTAAAAACCTCTGTGAAATTGCTAAAGTCACCAAATGCTTCAAATATTAGATTTAAAGTTTGCAGATCTTTGGTAAATAAATGGATGTTTTTCTTTAGATTAGAGGATATTCTAAACAAGTATATCAATTATTCCTATATAATTTTGCCCTCATTTACCTATAAAATATCCTATTCCACATGAGTTTCCCATACATAGCAAACTATTTCAGAGAGTTAGAAATTTGATATTCGCATTATCTAATGACTTCTTTTTCTTTTGTTGGGTTAATGCCAGGGTGAAGAATTGGATACAAAATTCTCTTGCACATCCTAATCTTGTTGGACATCTTGATCCCATTAGACATCCTGATCCCATTGGACATCTGTTGCACATTCTAATCCTATTGCAAGTTCCCACAATGCTACTAAATCTAGACATCATGTGTACTAGAAAGGAATAAGTTGTGGATATACGTGATGCCAAAATATTTGGTGAAAGTTAATCTGAACATTGATAAATAATGACTCTCAACCTTTGGAGTTTGGATTGCAACCAATTTTTTGAGAGCCTTCATCTATAAAAGGCCATTGATAGTACATTTTTGAAAGAGATGAATTGTTGATAACTGTGGAATTTTGCAATAAAGAATTGTTATTGTCAAAATTTCCTTCATGGTTTCTTCTTCATAGTGGATTTTTATTATGAATTATAGTGAATAAGTATCTGATGTATGTCTAATTCAAATCACTGACAGCCTCCTAACAATATGTTGTGATGTGTGGTTTTTGAGCCCCTCTTATTATGAAATGTGTCATTAAATTGAGTCATTTTCTTTGAGTATTTGATGATTCGTTATATAATTTGAAAACCCATTGAAGCTTGCACTTCTTGTACAATGTTGTGACAATGTTGTGATAATGTTTGGTTAAGTAAAGGATAGTTACTTACACATTTGTATACCTATCCACACAATAATTCCAATGAACTTCCAAATTTAGGATTTCTTAACCCTTTTCCTTCTCAACCTTTCATTTTCCATTTCCTTATAAATAAAATTCAAATTTGAAATCAGCATCAATACAATTGAATATCAGCTAAAAAAAAGTATTTAGGGTTTGAATACACAAGTTTTGTCATTATTTTCCAAATCTAACTCCATTTCTAGATTCCAGTACGTAAGTCCCTTTGTATAAATAGCATCCAAAACGAACAAGTAAGGTACCCACAGGTCAAGACCTAACAATCAAAGCCTTGGGATGATTAAATTATGTTCCAAAGTTTAATTTTCTTTCAAGTGAGATGTAAGTTCGTTCGAATTTTCATCTAAGTTGACAGTGTCAAACACACGCATCAACAAAAGGGTCAATTTTAAGGATAACTGTTAGATGTATGGACTGTTAGAACAACACATTTCACTTTGGAGAAGAATCCAATTTAACTTTGCATTTTTGCACAGTCAGGTCATATCTTTGATGATCACCGGTGTGACATTCCACCTATCCCCTTTTCCCTCTAGACCATTCCATCCCTTTAGAAGAAATTGCAAGAAATTTAAAGAATACTTTTAATAAAAATGGAATTTAGAGTTTCCAAGGAAAGGGTACAGGGAAACTTTGTTCGAAGCATCAACTTATTTATTGGAGGCTGTCGAGAAATAGGAAAGGAAAACCATGCTACCTTCCCTCTCCAAATCCTCTCTCTAAAAGCTCAATGGTGAAAGGGGAATAATGCATCCCGCATTAATGAAACGTTGCACTCTTGAGCAATCCTCTTAAGGAATCTTGAGATTTCAAAATAATGCAAAGAAGTCTGTTACAGGTCGATCAAAAATGAAACCCTTACCCATGAGAAATTTTCATGCCTTACCTGATTTCATTTGAGGGATTTATTCAATGTTATATGCGCTGATTGTTCTTCAAGTCAACAATTAATTTTGCCTATTTTAATGCCCTTACAATTAGTATAGAGATGGAATGCCCTCAAGAGATCATTTCTACTGGTAGAGACTCTGAATTAGAAATCATTACGATTCACTCTGCATTATGATTTAATGGGTTCTATGGCAAATGGGATTATGAATTGGCTAAAACGGCCCGTGGTATCTCTAAACACCTTATAACCAAAAAATCTAACGGACACACAATCTGGCAAGATATAGGTGGCTAAATCTTTAAAATGATTAGATTCTAAGACAGTTGAGCTTATCTAGTTCTGTAACTTTGTAATTGAATGTAACGACAGTTTGCATTGCCCTTGATATGAGCTTGGGCTTCTTCTTTTTTATTCCATATCAATGTCAAAATAACTAAAAGGTGACTATGACAAGAGCGAGACAACCATAATTTTTTATATGCATCTGATGAAAAGAAATTAAAAACAAAGCAAAGATTTTATACAGAAAGCGATGAACGAAAAACTGGAAACGAGTGAAAAATCAAATTGTGGCAACTCACCAATCCTTGGAGTCATCTGCTTGAGCAAGGAAGGAATCAAGCTGGTCTTTTTTAGGCTGCTTCTTAATCTTTTTACCACCAATGTCATAACCAATATGTTGTTCGTCCTTATACCACTTGAGGGGAACATCGCCAACAGTATTTCTGGAAGGAACCTATGCATCACACACGCCCCTTATACGCTAATACAAAAACATGCTCTTGATCCTAATAAAATACATGAGTATAAATTCTATTACCTCGTCTTCTGAAGAATCACTCTCTTCAACTGTTTCGGGCGTGTCACCGTCTTCTTCATCTGCGGGAGGGTTTTGTTGATGAGAATGGGTATTGAGAGTTTGCATGTAATCTAACACGGCTTCGTCAATCTCATTGGTATCTTGGTCTGCAAGTACATTGTCATCTTCGTCTTCATAGTCAGAGCTCACTACCGGGTCATCGTCTGAAGATGTATACTCTTCTTCTTCATCTGATGTGGAAGGGCTATCGCTTTCACTGCCGCCTCCTTTTATTTCTTCCTCTTCCTCTGAGTGATTCTTCTGCTCCTGCTTCATCTTGCAGGCTGCTTC
>VDFB02311064.1:0-19503 GCA_007258455.2 Sequoia sempervirens | reverse complement strand
CCTTTTTCAAAATGTGCTCTTTTTCGTCCATAGATAGCCATTTCTTCAACTAGCCAAAATATCACTAAAACTCCGATTGTAGGTTTTTGAGTGATCTTCTGATCTGACAGAGACAGGCAACGGAGAACTAGATGTAACACGGACAGGTTAAACATCTAAGATCACCAAATAGAAGGCATTCAAGGCCTCAAAAGCTCAAGCACCTTTTTCAAAATGTGCTCTTTTGCTTTTTCCACGACCTCCAAACCAAGATTTAACCCTGTATTCGTCTCCTCATCCTGGCCTTTCAACAACTTTGATTGACGTGCTGGCGGGTGCAACACGGAGCTAGACTAAGCATGAAACAAACCTCAAAGGTGTCATTTGATCTAAAACCTTTGTCTAGTGCCTCAAAAAGATGAGCGTCCTTGGCTTAGAGGCGTGCTTTTGCTTTCAATGTTCTTGGAAGTGACAAGGCTTGAAAACAAGATTTGAGCCTCCAAAAGCTAGGGCGTCTTTTCCAAAAAGTGCTCTTTGCTCCAGAGTTAGAAAAATTTGATGATTTTTCTTCAAATTTTGGATTTTTCCAAAACTCTCTAGTATCAGATTGATACCAAATTGACATAAGCTCCGTAGTTTTAAAGTCCAAAAACAAACTTCTGACATCACTTTAACAAGGTTTAGACCATTTTAACAAAATGCCTTAGTGAAGCAAAAAATTTGGTTTGGGTACAACATTGTGGTAGATAGATTGACCAAGTTTTCTCACTTTTTTGCTATTACAAGTTCATTTACAGCAGCTTTAGTAGCTGAGTTGTTCTTTAGAGAAGTGTTCCATTTGGATTGATTACCTAAGAATATTGTCAGTGATAGGGACAACAAGTTCCTTAGTGCTTTTTGGCAGAATTTTTTTAGATTGAGTAGTACAGTGCTCAAACCAAGCACTAGTTATCACTTGAAACAGATGGTCAATCATAACTTGTGAACAAATGGTTGGAAGGCTACCTTAGAAATTATGTTTTGGGGCAGCAAAGAGCTTGGGTAAAATGGCTTCATTTGGGGAAGTATTGTTATAACTCTTCCTATCACATGTCAATTACGATGTCTCCATTCATGGCTCTTTATGGTTATGAAGCTCCTAACTTCGTAGATTTGGTGTTTGGTGATAGTAGAGCTCCTCAAGCGAAGGATATGTTGCAACAAAGCCAAGACACCTTGAGATCATTGAAGGAAAATATTCACCAAGCTCAGAATCAGCAGAAGCTATATGCTGACCAGCACCGTGTTGAACGTTCATTTGAAGTGGGAGATATGGTCTGTTTGAGGCTTCAACCCTATTGACAGTCTTCTCTCAAGAAGAGTGGTGCAGAAAAGCTCAAGCCTCGTTTCTATGGCCCTTTCAAAGTCACCAAGAGGATTGGTGAAGTGGCATATGAGTTAGAGCTTCTGGCCAGTAGCAAGGTGCATAATGTTTTTCATGTGTCTCGTTTCAAGAAGGCGCTTAGGCATAATGTGGTTGCTACTTCAGAGTTACCTCCATTGGACGAAGAAGGACAGTTGGTGTTGGTTCCAAAGGAGATCATTGATACTAGGTAGTGTTCTTTGAGGAGAAGAACAATCAAAGAGTACTTGGTGAAATGGAGGAACTTGCCAATTGAGGATGCAATGTGGGAAGGTGAACAAATTTTGCAGGATCCAGACTTGCAGTTGCTTAAGGACAAGCAATCTCAAGGAGGGCGGATTGTAATGCCCCCTTCTCATCGATGAGCAGTGCAGTGGCTTGTTAGTCTATTCTGGATGCTTGTAGGCTTGTTGGAGGTAAAATTAGGGTTTCCAGTTGTTTGGTGGTTTTTGACATTTTTCAGGGGTTTGCAAGTGGATTTTTGAAATTTGGTTTGCAGATTCTTTTTGGGTTTTCAGAGAGCTTCACAATGATATGACATGCAAATGCAATCGGCAACTTTCCTGAATTTATTATTTTAAGTAAGTTCTATTTTTGGCAATGTCCTGATTGGCAACACTCTAGTGTGTTTTCCACTTTGAGCAAAGCAGTTGAGTATTTGTGGTTTTGGCTTTTGAGGTGCATTTTGGAGGATTAAATTATTTAAGTCATTAAACATTTTATTTTTATGTTGGCCCCCTTGGCATAGAGATTATGACTTAAAGATGTTTTTAAATGAGGACTCTTAAGGGTGGACGCCTCATTGAGGAGGATTTTAATGTTTTAAATGTTCATTATGTCCCCTTAAGGCTTGGATGCCTAGGGATGAGGTGAATTAAGTGTTTAAAAATTAAAATATTTCAAAGGTGAAATGGGGCATCCCTTTTGGATGGAAATGTTTGAAGCTGAAAGGTCACTTCAAGTTCTTTATAAGCCTTGCTCATTCATTCATCATCCATTGCTTATCATATCAAATTGTTGTCGAATTGGTTTCAAGCTTATGGCTTCGAGGAATGCATGCCTCATTCATTCATCGTCCATTGCTTATCATATAATCAAATTTTCATCAACCCTCAAGATCAATATAAAACAACTTTTACTACACCTTGGGGAACATTTTCTTGGGTTGACATGCCTTTTGGATTAAAAAATGTTGGAGCAACATATCAATGAGCTATGACACTAATATTTCATGATTTTATCCACAACATTTCCGAAGATTATGTTGATGATATTTTGGATAAATCTTTAACTCGTCAAGATCATGTCAAAATCCTTCATAAGATCTTTGAAAGAATTTGTAAATATTACATGAGGTTAAATCCACAGAAATGTGTCTTTGGTGTGGATAGTGGAAAACTCTTGGGTTTTATAGTGTCACAGAGGCATTGAGGTGGAAACAAAGAAAATTGATGCTATCATGAACATGCCATCTCCTAATAATATTTATCAATTGCACAGTTTACAAGGAAAGATTCAAGCAATCCGTTGTTTTGTGGCATCCTTGGCGGATTGGACTCTCCCCTTTACTCAAATCCTTAAGAAGGAATCAAAATTTAAGTGGAATGAGGATTGTAAAAACCATTTTGACAATTTGAAAGAGTATCTAGGTAGCCCTCCTATCTTGCAGCTCGCTATTTAAGGAAAACCTTTCATTCCTTACACATCAATATCCAATCATGCTCTAGCAGCATTATTGGCTCAACAAGATGAAAGTGGCAAAGAACATCCTGTTTATTACATTAACCTAACTTTGATTGATTATGAAACTCGATAGACAACCATAGAAAAACAATGGTTAGCTCTTGTGTGTGCTACTAGTAAATTAAGACTTTATTTATTAAATGAAAAGGTGAATGTTGTTACAAAGTTTGACCCTTTGAAACACCTCTTTGCTAAAATAGATTTGTCATGATGCTTAGCTAAATGGGTTATGTTGTTGACCAAGTTTGATCTTAAATTTATTTCTCAAAAAGTAAAAAAGGACAAGCCTTGACCGACAATTTAGCTGATGCTCCTTCACCATTAACATCACCTAATCATGACCCATTCCCTTATGATAGTGTGTTGATAACTGAAAAAGATACATGGAAATTGTATTTTTATGGTTCTAAGTGTTGAACTGGCTCTTGAGTAGGGGTTATATTAATACCACCTTTAGGAAAGCCTATTCCCTTATCTTACCATTTAAATTTCCTATGCACGAATAACATTGTAGAGCATGAGCCCTAATTGTTGGAATAAGTGTGGCCTTATCCTTAGGGATTCAACACATTCATATATTTGGTGATTCTCAATTGGTCATTAAACAAATAAATGGATCTTATCAAGAGAAGCATGATAAGTTATTCCAATATAAAAACCTTACAATGACATTACTAGAATGCTTTGAATCGTATACCATTGATAATATTCTGCAGAAGGATAATCAGCATGTAGGTGTAATAGCAAGCGTTGCTTCCCTTGTATCTCCTAAAGATCCTTCTATCGATTTCACATTTGTAGTTCACACAATCACAAAGCTGTCGATAAAACACATTCATATATTTGGTGATTCTCAATTGGTCATTAAACAAATAAATGGATCTTATCAAGAGAAGCATGATAAGTTATTCCAATATAAAAACCTTATAATGTTATTACTAGAACGCTTTGAATCGTATACCATTGATAATATTCCGCGGAAGGATAATCAGCATGTAGGTGTAATGGCAAGCGTTGCTTCCCTTGTATCTCCTAAAGATCCTTCTATTGAATTTGTAGTTCACACAATCACAAAGCTGTCGATAGATGAAAAGATAAAAGAAGCGTTAGTGACCAATATTGAATTCTCTAGTGAATGGTACACACCGATATTTAATTACTTAAAGGAAGGTACCTTTCCTAAACCAACCACTAAAAACACTAGAGCTCATAATAGGAAACTTGCAACTCGATACATAATTTTAGCTGATGGCTTGTATAGAAGATCCTTTGATGATCTCTTGCTTAGATGCCTTAGACAATCAGAAATCCCTATAGCCCTTGAGGAAGCTCATGTTGGTGCTAGTGGGGGGCATTTTGGGGGAGGATTGTTAGTTCAAAAGTTGATCTGCATGGGATATTTTTGGTGACATATGGAACAAGACTATTTTGTTCATGTTAATAAATCTCACAAATGTCAAGAACATAACAATTTAATCCATGCTCCTTTCGAACTTCATGCTCAAATTCCTATTTGGTCATTCTTGGTTTGGGGTTGGATCTCATTGGAAAAATATCCCCGCCTTCTTCTTTTGGACATACATTTATAATTACTGCGATAGCTTATTTCACAAAATGGGTAAAGCCCATTCCTCTTCGTTCCACAATTGCTGATGCAATTTGTCATTGCACATTGGAACACATTATTGCTCACTTTGTTCTTCCTTCCGAATTAGTTTTAGACTATAGTACACCATTTAAGAACAATTATGTAAGGAAATTTTTGGAAAGATTTCACATTCAACATTTTTTTTCAACACCTTACTACCCATAGTATAATGGTCAAGCAGAAGCAACTAATAAAACTCTTGAGAAAATCTTGAGGAAAGCATTAAGAAAACATAATAAATATTGGCACACTCAATTATCTTACGCATTGTGGGCCTATCGTACAAGTGTTCGAACATCCACAAGAAATACACCTTATAACCTTGTTTATGGTGCTGATGCAATCATGCCTTTAGAGTTAGAAATTCCTTCATTGAGAATTGCTCCTAGAGGGCTTATTGATGATACCACCTATAAAGAGAAACAATTACAACAACTTGAAATGCTTGATGAACAACGCATCAACACTCTCGAGCATCTTTAAGCTTATTCAAAAGGAATGGAATGAAGTTACAATGATAATGCCATTCCTCGTTCATTTAATAAAGGTGATTTTGTTACACCCCAAATTGTAAGGTTACTATTACTACATAGGGTAAATGTGAATATAATGAGAATTCTGGAGATGAATTAAGAATGCTTGTACCTTGTTATCAATATGAATGTTATCTCACTTAATGTTGTTTCATTTGGTGTTATCTCAGTTGATGTTATTCATGGTGAAATATTGCTTAAAGGAGAATAGATGGTTATTGAATTATTGTTATTCTAACTGTGAAGATATTTATATATACTGCTTATTGTTATGAACAATTGATTGCCAAGGTATGTGCTAGTGGTTGCAGGTAAATGTCCATTTCTCCAAGGGGAGGGGAAGTATCACTTGGAAGAAGATCTTGGTCGGGTAAATGTGACTATCTGAGCATAAACACACACCACCTTAGATTGAGTGAACTGAGTCAATTTGTGGGAAATAGGTAAGTCATCCTTAGCCGATATGTTTGCATTAGTAAAGGTCTTGTTTACTTTGAATGCATGTTTGGGAGATGTTTATGAATCCTTCCTTTTGTTACTATGATTGTTCTTAGTTTGGTCAAGCCTCTTTGGATGAGTGAGACCTTCATTACGTGTGTATCTACGTTGATAAGAGAAATATACATCAGATGTATATAGGTATATATGTTGAAATGACAACTCATGCATACAATTATATAATATGCATAGGAATATCGGTTGCACATTTTCAATATATACACATATATCTACACACCTTGTACCTACTTATCAATGAAGAAGAAATGCATATATGACTAATATTATATATATTATTTGATGCATGTGAACTAGTATATAAAGGTGTATGGGCATATATACTTGATAATAGATATATACATACAAATGTATATACAAGTGTGAGTATATATAAATATATACACGAGGGCATTCATGCCTGAGAAGAATGTGTGTATATATATTATTACATATTATTATTACTTTACCAATATTATTATAAGTACAAATATATATGTGTGAATATATAATAATTATTTTATATATATATACATACATATACATATATAAATACAAAATATTATTTAAGAATATATATGTATGTATATATATATATATAATATTATATATAAATAATGTTGAGATTGACTATCTCCATTGGCTAGGCTATTCATGGCAAATAAGAGCATTTTAAACTAAGTCGATACCTTTGTTAGCGCATGATATTCATGCATTAGTTTTGTCTAAACTTATAAGTGCATAATTGCCTAGGGTGAAAGGCGTTACACATATGTGAAAACATATGTAGGGGAAATGTGCCAATTGCCACCCATGTTCCAATTGTTGTTTACTCCAAAATCACCTGACCCCCCAATAACCGTTTACATTTTAGTCATTACATTGTTTTAATTATACCAATAAAAATTTAATGCATGGGACAGAGGTTTAAAAAACCCTTTTTGAGCACCTTCCGCTTTATGGGTTCCACAAGGCGCGTTTAAATACCCAAAAGCCTAATTTTTCTTTTTAAGGTCCTAACTCGCTTATGAAGAAGCCCAAAAGAAATTTTTTCAAATTGGACCTATTTTGCACTCTGCACGAATGTGCGAAGTTAGCTTTGGCAGCTACTGGTATGGCTCCCCTAGTTAAATCCATGTGACTATAAGAAATTAAAGGAGGCTGATATAGTTTTAAACTATGGAAATCGAATTATTTCCTAATTGATATAAGTCTTATCTTCTAAACTTGGGAAACAAAATATTTCTAAATCAATATGATTTATATCTTTTAAACCTTGGAAAATTGAATTGGGGAAATTAATCGAAATGACTACAAAGCGCATATTGGACTTAGGTTTATTAATGCCGAAATGGCAAATATTTGAATTCAAAACAAACATGGCTTTGTAGGAGATGTGGACTTGATTCAACACGGCTTTGAGGAGGTTGCGCATCACCTGGTAGGAGGAAAACTCAGGGACTGTTGAAGGGCATTTAAATATTTTGACTGAGTCAAAAATGGTACCAAGAATGAATCCAACATAGTTATGAAATCTTGTCAACTCAGCCTGTAAAATAGGTTATGTGTTCATGAATTAACACGACTTTTTCTCTGATTTATGAAAGACCCGCTATTTTATGAATTTGGCACCACCTCTGTGAATAAATTTTGTAGGTGTTGATTTCTAAAATTCTCCATGTGCTTTGGAATTAGTCTTCATAATGTTGGTGGGAGTTGGAGGACGACACACCCTATGAATTGTTGAGTATGGCATGGAATTGGCGCCACCTCCAGGATTGAAAATGTCAAAGGTAGTGGTGTCAATTCACATGCCATGACAGTAGGAAATTGTTGGAGGCTGGGCTCTATAAATAGTCGCCCCAACCTTCCTAATTGGCATTCATTCGTACTTACTCATTTCATTTCATTCACTCACAACTTTCTCATTATTCATCAGCCTTTGTGATATGTCATATGTGTATTATCTTGTGTGTTCTTGTATGTTCAGTTTGCAATCACTGATTGAACAATATACACAACCATTCATCATAATTCTGAGTGACCATAGTATTTAGACAGTTTTCACATTTCTATGAGTTACTTTTATCTTGGAGAGAAACGTTTTCTACCCAAGGAATATGTCACTTCTACTAGTGATTTCTGAGAGTGGGAAAGATGGAATTTTTGTGAGGAAATTATCATCTTCTGAGGGATTGGGAACTAAATTCAAGAACCTGGATTGAATTGGAAGTGGAAGCAACTTTATCATCAATTTGGGATAAGCGTAAACAGGGATGGGGAATTCTTCTTCTTACTATTTATTTGGAATTGATGTGATTTCTATACTGCCTGAAATGTCTTTTCTATAAGCGCAATAGAAGTAATTGAGAGTGTTTTGAATAAGAGATTTGAAGCTTTTAGGCTGCTTTTATTATGTGTTATTAAGTACTCCAAGATAGGAGAGTTTGCTTGACACAAATACGTAATTGTATTAGATATGTGAAAGAGGTAGCTTGACACAAGCATTTAACTATACTATATATGTCAAAGAAAATTACTTGACCGAGGAATTCAACTATGTTACATGAGGTACAACATAGGTATTTAATTATACTAGCCATAGTTGAAAATGGGATGCAATGTGTTTGTATTTACTCCATAGTAGGAGATGGATGTTTGTCATCAATATTATATACTAGGTTAGATTGAACATGTACAACACATATGATACACTTAGCTAAGTTAGTTATTTAACTAGGGAAGCTTGTGTTTACTCCTAGTAGAGGCCATCCAGTATGGGAGAGGTTTAATATACTTATATCCAAGTAGATTGTTTGAAGATAGGTTATCTGGGATGATAGACTATCCATTGAAGGATATACCTATCTTATGTGCTTACTAGTTAAGTAGGTTATACCAAGTAGATTATATGGTGATAGGTTATCTGGGATGACAGACTATCCATTGGAGGATATACCTATGTGTAGCTTAAGATAGCCTTAAGTCAAATCGACTCGGAGTAGTATATGTGATAGATGACTCTTAGTCGTTTACTAAATTAAAACTCTTTTATCAAAGTAGTGCAATGTACGAGACTCCACTTAGACTGTGTGATGCTTGAGACTATATTGTCAGTTCATCGTGATCTAGTATTACATGCTAGTTCGAGATTGTGGGATTACAAGGTTCTAGTTATGTAGGACACAACACTATGCTTAGTTTGGTTGTCGTTATCAGTTACTCTCCCAATCTCTTCGTCGAAGGGAAGGGCCATCTATCGAATGATGGATGTGGGGGGACCGCATTATGAGTCCGTGGTTGGCGGAAAAGCGCCCGAGTGATGCTTCTCCTCCACAATAGGTGACAAAAGAACCAAGATTTGAAAAGGAAGATCCTCGACCGTCTTACAGCTATTTGTTCTAAAGCTTATTGGAGCTACATTTGTAAAGGTATGCATTCTTGTTACGTGTACTTGTGAAGTTAATATACTAAAGTGGAATCCTTATTGTAATATGATATGGCATCTTGCTCATATATTTTCAATAAAAGAAAGAAATTTTTTATTGCAAAAACTTGTTAGCACGTTTATTTACTCGCATGAAGTAAATTTAGAAATTTTCATTGTACTGAAGGGTTGGCACATTACAGATTTAGTGATATATGAAAATCAACGTAATGTTAATGTCGCCCCAGGTGAAAAAGGAAAGTTTAGTCCGAATTGGTTAAGACCCTATTTAATTCATGAAAGCTATGGGTCTGGAGCATATACATTAACCAAAATAGATGGTACACCCCTCAAAGAACCTATCAACGTTGTGCATTTGCATAGATATTACTCTTAAGATCTCTTTTGAATAGTATGTATAATAAAGCATGTTGTTAGATTAAGTAGATGGTTGTCTATTGTATCTCACATTGCTTCATTCTTTACAGACATTATTGGTGTGTCTTGAATTATGTGGAGTAATTGTTCATTATGTTGAATTATTACTTTCTTGTGCATGCTATTCAAACTCATGTGTGTTGTGTTAAATTAGATCATTGCATGCATTTAATTTTACAATTAGATCATAAGTGTTTTCAGTTTAACACAAAACACTTAATTAGAATGTAGTATCTAATGTAAACATAGGTGTTTAGGTTAGATCACATATAATTAGATCATGGAAACATTTATTAAATAATCTTACTAAGATTGTTTAATAGATCACATTGACATCTAACTCAATAACGAACTCATAGAAACAAACTCAAATGCTCATATATGTATCATGAAAGTTTATGTACATAATCATCACATGTGGCATAACATGACATAGCTAGTGTGGCCTATGGCTGCCATACTCCTCAAGGCTTGGTTATGGTGCTCATCGCGAGATAGATGATTGTGTCTTTCTCATGGAGCTCATTGCAAGATGGTAATTGTAAGGAATGTTAGAAACACGACATGCTATATGTAAATGTAAATAACTATATAAATAATAAAGCTGCAATAGCACATCATTACCAAGATCTCCAGCCCGCTAATCGAGATCTTGACGAGGGATAATGGGTCCCTCGTGTGTAGGAAGCATGGAAGGTGCTATGTTACTGCCCTCCCCACGCTCATGAATGGTCTCCTCTGGCTTGCCCACCTTTGGCTCATCAAGATCATCACTCATCGGCTATGGATCCTCCTCATCATCGCTCTCCTCTAAGTCCTTTGCTCTATCATCATCATCTGTATCCCCATCTACGGCTCCATCCTCTCTCTCATCTTTGTGACCTGGCAAAAGTCCAACATCGCCTGCGGGATGATGTACAAGGAAGACGTGTAAATCGTGCTCTCACTCACCACTTCTCATAGGCTATAGTGGTACCTACGTCATCCAAGTTTGATACTGGGGCACATCCTAGTCCTCATCATCTGAATCACCAAAATCAACATCATTAACCATGGGATGTCGAATGTCTCTTGGTCTGGAGCCACTCCATGCTGCTCTCAAGTATGTAGGTCATGGCCTAGGAGCTAGTTGAACCTGTTCAAACTGCCGCATGACTCAATCATAATAAAAAGGCATAACTATATAGTCATGTCGTCCAAGTAAGAACCTATCCTGTTGCATCCTCACAAGTTTTTGTGTGAGATCTTGCCTTTGGGGTATGGCGCAATAGGGCTTCCATGCTATCTCATCCTCCTCCAGTAATCATACTGAACCCTCTAGTATAAGAGATCCTCGTACTACCAAACCCGTCTAAGTGTGTAGCTGAATACTCATGGGTAACCCATGGCCGTTATTGTAGGATAGCCTGTTGGCCTAGAGCACATGATTTGCTCGAAGTCCCAAACTTGTAAGAGTGTACAATGCACTATGCTGTGTAGCTCTCAGTATACAAGCACTCGAGATCATAATAGAGGTGAGCCAACATACTATGACCGTATTGTACCCAAACCAAATTTTTTGCTTCATTAAGGCATTTTGCTGAAAGAGTCTAAACTTTGTTTAAATGATGTCAAAATACAGTTTTTGGGTAAGTCAAGAATGGACTTTGGTTAGTGTCATGTCAGTTGTCAGTAGCAATTGGTCAGTACTTGGAGGTCAGAACTTGAACTTGGGATGCAGAGCAAGACATTTCATGATGGAGAAGTACTTCACGACAGGATTTTACTCCTACAAGGACATTTCAGTGGCCAAAACAATGTTCGAGGAGCATAAAACAGACATAAATTTCAAGCTGAAAACATTCTAGTGTGCTTGTAGCTCAAGGGCGCCTAGCTTTTTAAGCTGTCAAATGTGCTTGTTTTCGCTTGTAGATGGATTCAATCTCTTCAGAATTAGCCCAGCTTCATAATGAGCTAACATGTTAAGTCATCCGAGTTACAAAACTTCGACAAATACAGTCCGAAGTTGAAGTTAGGAAGAGAGTACACATCAAAAAGGCTGTTGAAATCACCATTCCGGTGTGCCTGTAGCCCAAGGGCCCCCTTGATTTTGACCTGTCAGATGAATGAATTTTCCAATTCTATTTCCTGGAGATCTTTTCCAATCTAGTCTACTTCTGCAATGCACTAACATGCATTATGATCCGACAAGCTGAGTGACCGTAGCATAGGTTCTACCGAACATGTCAAACAAAACGTGGAAAAAGTTGAAAAACACATCGATGCACCTCTAGGCCAGGGGCGCCTAGCCTTTAGGCCTGCTATATGAGGTTTTTTGCAGTCACAGTCTTCATGAGACTTGTGCACAATCTTCCTAGCTATCCATCGAATCTAGCCATTAGCTCACAGGATTTGGCAGTAGCTTGTGAATGAACAGTGGAAGTCACTGAAGAAATTAGGCAACCAAAAAAATGGCTTAAGTATGGGTATGTTCAGTTCCCTAGGAAAACACACCTCTATTTTTGAGGTCTTAGAAGCAGTTTTCTCACTTCCTCACCTCTAGAGACATCTCTTCTCGATGCTTCTAGCTACGCAAAGAGACTGATGGTGCGCGAATTGGAGCACTCTAGCTCCTAGTGTCAGGGGTCAAAGTATGGTGTCCGGATGAAAGTTACACTTGTCAAATTAGTGATTGTGCTTTCATAGGCTAGGGGCGCCCTTGCTTTTGTGGTTCCTAATGCAGCTTTCAGATGCCTTACATACAGTTGTGGATTGCAGAATTCTTCTAGTCACACAATGAACCTATCATCCAATCAGCAAGACTTGTCGTTCACTGTCAGCGACAGTTTAAAGCGTGAGATGGCAAAATGGAGAAATGACTTAAAGTCTGATGATCATGCATCAATTTAATCAAAGACACCTAATTTTTTGAGGTGTCAAACGTCATTTTTAGCAGTTGCGGCTCCCAGCAGACATTTCATCTCTGAGATTTAGGCTTCGCGATGGATATCTAAGCACAGTCACAACATCATTCAGGCATCCAGAAATCAATGCTCAACTGGGGCAACCGTGACAGTTTCAATAAAATCTCTACTTTTGATTGAGGGCCCCTAGAGAGACAAGTTTATACTTTCCGGAATTAGAAAAACATTCTAAGGAAACCTAGTTCGAGAGATTTCAGTTAACTCGTCAAATGACATGAATTTTTTAGTTCCTAGCAGTCAACCATGTAAAGTGCGCTTTTGCTCAATAAGCTTTAAAATTCGACTTTGCAGTCACTTGAGTGAAACACGCATGTTGAGTTTGAACTAATTAATTTAACATTTTTTTTTTTTAGACTCAAGTCAATGCCAGTTGAGCTAAGTAGGGTCCAATTAGAAGGTTTCTTTTGAAATCAAGGTTCTATTCTGGTAGTTGAAGAGCAAGCAAATTTTCTCATCTGAGTGGGAAAATTTTTTGGCAGTCAATTTTTGAAGGCCTCACAGACATTCTTTTGTAGGTACAAGTCCAGATTCATCGGTAGAATTCAAGACAAAGTGGCGATTTTAATAGAATCAGAGCATCAAAACTTCTATCGTTTGTCTTAATTTCTTTCGCATGTTTGAGAATTTGACGACTTTTGACAAAACAAATCATCTGGATTGGTTCAACACAGCTTCTTTAGCAAAACCCATGTGCTAGAATTTTTTAGGAAAATTCACTACAGAGCATCAATTCTCGAAGCTTTGATTCTCTCAACTGAAATTCCTTTGCATGGTGGAGTAGAAGTCAATTTTTTGCAATTCTGACATTCTAGGTTATCTTAGAATCTTTTTCTGGACTAAACCCATATTTCAGATTTTCTCACAAAAATTGCCCCCCGCAGCCCTTGCTGCCCTCAATTGCTTTTTTCGGAAAAGCTTTTGCATGTCAAGCTAAATGGTGTTTTTTCACAATTATGACCTTTTGGGTTGTCTTAGAATCATTTTCCGGAAAAAACCCACACCTCAAAATTTTTCGTGAAAATTGCCATTCGACAGGGTATTTTTAGCCTCAAGAGGCTATTTTTAGCTTTCCAGAAAAAGTTGTTAGAATATAGTCGTGTTCACAGTCAATAGGGAAATTTTTCAAAATGCAGTACACATAGACTGAATTCAAGACCAAATCGGTCGTAATTCGTGATTTCATTAGAAAAGTTGACACCAGTTTGTATCAAGCGCATTCGGAGAATTGACAGGCGATTTCATGCCTCGTATAGCTGATTGTCTTCCAAGGCCGGTTTAGAGGGTTGGTACCATTGGAATTTTGCATGTGCAACAAGTTCGTTTGCATTCCTCACAACCAAAGTGTTCGCAGTCAGACTTCAGTTTTGTCATGCAACACTCTCCCATAGAGAAAAATGTGAGAAGCATCAAGTTTTAGAAGTAACAGGGGCCATCACTTCAGTTACAAAGCCGCCAAAGTTATCAGTCAGTGAAATGCCGGTTTAAGTGTGCAGATATTTCCAGGATTGCTTAAGTAGTGAATTGACAGTTAGGACATGTGATGATCCCCAGATGGTGATGCAGTCAACAACCTCGTTGAGGGGTTAGTTGCTCGAGATAGTGGCCAATGATTAGCCAATTATAACCTACAGTTATTTTCGAGGATAGAACCAAAAGCATGCAATTTGAACTCTAGTTCCATCTTTAGTTCTCTTTGCTGCGTTCGCATGTCTATCTTATCCTCGAAAATATCTTGGAGGACTTGGAGTTATCTTTTAGGGTTTTCGTTAATTGATGGTAGTATTCCAGTTAACTTGCTTTCATTAAGGACGTGCATGCTCACACATTGTCCATTTAGATTAGATGTATCGGTTAACTGACGGTAGCTTTCCAGTTAACTGTATAGTTTGCTTTATTAGGGTTTAACAATAAAATCTTGCATGCCTTGCAAGACTCTAGTTGACTCAAGGCGATTTTAGGGTTCCCTACACCTTTGATGTCTATAAATAAGAGCTTTTGCTCATTTGTAAATAACTTTTGCTCATGATAGTAACCTTGCCAGTAATATTGTTATTTTGTATCTGTTCATGAGTTTATATTATGATGATAAATAGTTGTGCCCACCTTGCCTTCACGTTATTATCATGGTATTTGCCCCTCTTAGTTAAATATAGTGGCTATTGATCGTTTATGGTATGCGTGGATGCGCCAATTCAATTTGCTATTGTAGTTGGCTATTAGTTGGAGCAAATAGTTGTGCCCACCTTGCCTTCATGTTGTGATTTTGTACCTACAGCTTATCGTTTAATGTGTGTGTTAATAAACCTATTTAGTCGAGCAAATAGTTGTGCCCACCTTGCCTTCATGTTGTGAAGCTATACCCGGTTTATCGTATATTTGTTGTCTCCAATAAACTTCTTTCCAGTTGAGCAAATAATTGTGCCCACCTTGCCTCCACGTTGTGAATCTATACCTGAAGTTTATCGTATAAATCATTCCTGCTCCATTTCCTCATGCTCTGTTTTCTTGAGGAGATTGGATAGATTAAAAACATTAGTTTAAGTTGTAGTTAAAGATCTGCAAAACCAGAGAAAATCCTTAGCTGCAACGTTCTTGGTTTTCTTAACCTTGTGCCTCTTTCAATTGAGACAAAAGGATAGGAATTAGTTTACTTTACTTTTTTCAAGCATTTGTGCGCACAACGAGGGAGCTTCCCCTCCTAATTTAAAGAGCACTCATTATGCAGTGTGCATAGCTGTCTGTAGCAATCAGCACTACAGAGGTGCTAATTGTTACGCCAACAGACCCCAAGAATAAACAGTCCAATGACGCTTCATCTTGTGAATAGTGTGAACGAGGCCTCCATCCAAGTGTGTGCCTTGTCCATTAGGTACAAGAGCTAGAGCCATGGTGACAACCATGATTCGTTGGAGCAACAATGAGTGCATGTATAGAAGCCACTGAAGCTCAATGAGAGCCTCGATGTCTCGTGGTCGAATAGAGTGACCCACACAATACTTAATGTCCTGCCACATCTTCTTGTGTGTGCAATCTTCCTCGATGCGGATGGTCTCACCCCAGATGGGTAGTCTTAAAATACAATGTACATCGTCAAGGGTCATCTTCATCTCTCCTGAAGGTAGAAGGAACGTGCATGTAGCTACACTCATCTCTCTACTAATGCCATCAGCATAGCATCATGATACCTTATGGGTGGCATGGTGTAGATCTAGAATAGACCATTGTCACATAAAATGTCAACCTCCTCCTCGGAAAGCTGGGTAACCTACTCCCGGAGAAGGGTGAATAATCTGCCTCCTAGATGCTGGCGAGTGTGTGGCGGAACCTGAAAGAAACGAAAGAAATCTGGCTCCTAGATGCTGGCGAGTGCATAGAATGCTGGTGAGTTCTATGCATATTGTTGTCTAATAATAGAATTGATTGTGAAGTTATCGAGCATTGTTACAAAAAATTGAAACTCCCTAAAATTCACACCTTAAAGCTTGAAATTGAAAAGGAAAAGAAAAACCTATATTATGCTCTTTAATAGTGATCTTGGGATTTCCTCTCTGTAAAAACACTTTTTTTTTCTTAAATATGATTAGATTTTAGAAATATTGTTGTAGACATTTAATTCTATGAATATCCTTGATAATGGGTGTTCGACAGAGATAGAGATGCCAAGGCCGAGTTCTTCAATTGTATAGACTTTTCTGTTAAGATGGGATCTGAACTAAAACCCTTACATCTTCATGTAGCTCTCTGTGCAAGAAACTTGTGAAGTGACCACTGGAAAAGACTTGGAAAGTGACTAACAGAATTATGTCTGAGATGTAACTCTTCAGGAAAAGCAGGTAGAACAGTTTGAAGGTTCAATGTGGAATTTTATGTTTGAGAGCTCCACCTATGCCACCTCCATGATATATGTGAGAGTTTAAAGCCTTGTATATCCACTCACCCTATGCTTTTGTGCACGTTCACACTTATCATCCATTGAAAGCAAGTGAAGTTAATTGCAGTCATTACGAGCCATAACTTGTGTTAATTTTTCCCTCCTAACATAAATTTCTTTCCCTTAAGTTTATACTTCATTTTGTGGGTAGATTTCATTATGACTCCTTTTATATAGGGATTAGGAAATAACTTCCATTTCTGTAAGAAGAGCTACATTACCAGCAAAATTGCTCACTAATATTGCTATGGAGATCTTAAACTGAGCTTAGAGAGTTATAGCCTTCTTAGTGATCAGAATGACTAGCAGTGGTCAAAGTTGTTCTCTTTTAATCAGCATGCAGTCTAAGACCTTTATCAAGGATGGTGGACCCACAGGTGGTCTTCCCTGGCAATTCATACATCTGATTGCAGTGACAAACAGAAATTGCTAAACTGTCTTGCTAGAGAAATAATGTAGTTTTTATATAAGGGTGACATGCTTCTTCTTACCCCATGCAATTTAACCACTGCTATGAGCCAATCTAGATTAGAAATAGAATTTATGTTCGTCAGATTGTGGCTAAGCAATGTTGGACTGTGAAGAATATAGAGATTGTGGAAAGTAAGACCACATAAAATGTTCTAAGGGCCTATAGGCATAAGTGTATGAGCTCGGAGAACTATGGTGATGGATGGACATTAGCCTTTGGTTAAAGATTTTGACTTTTATACAGTTAATTAATTAGCAAGCAACTAATTAATCTAATCACTCTCTTCATTTGTAATGTAATTAGGCCCTATTCTTTTTCATTCAGAGCTTAAGAGTTGTTCATGAATAGGTTCAAGTCCAAAAGGTTTCTGAACAGGTGGAATCTGAAACATTTGGATGCCAAAATAAGTTGGGCGTATGTGAAAATATAATAGACAGTATCAATACCCCATTGATACTGATCAGAAGGGTTTGAAAATTGGCCTTGCTCTGAAAAGAATGCGTAGTAGTCTAGGGGCTTCCTAATTTCATCAGTGTGTTCTCCAGTGATTTTATTAAAATCTAGATTCTCTTGAAACCTGTTATCAGAGTCTGCAAATTCTCTCTTGCTTCGCTATAGCAGCTTGAGATAAATCATACTGGAGGGTCTGGTATACATGCAGGAAGATTCAATTTCAAAGTACTTGCTCACTCATAGTCATGATGTATTATTTTTCTGTTCCAAGCCTTTTAAAACTGGAACCATACAGTCCAAAAGCCTATAATTATATTTGTTGCATCTTATAAAGTCTATCCTAGTTTTGTTGCTTTACATTTCCATTGTATAACGACTCAGATGTTGCTTGTTGAGTTAGCCTTGATTACATTCATAAGAATGGAAACTATATGGCTAGATAGTGAAACACTTATTATGAAGCATATTAAGCATTTGTGAAATGTGGAGGCCAAATTCTGGTTCCCGACTAAATGATTTGCATTACTTTACTTAGTATGTGTATTATATGCTCTATGAAAAAATGACAACTTGCAACTCTCCTTTGTTTCAGCATCCGGATATAGTGGAGTGCTCTGTTTTGGGTATACCAGACACAGTCTACGGAGAAATCATATGTGCAGTTGTAGGTCCAAAAACTGAGGCACAAAGAATAGAAGCCAATTACAAACCTTTTATTACCATTCAGGATCTCCACAAATGGGCCAAAGAAAGAATTTCTCCTCACAAGGTTGTCAGTTTGTTCTTTTCTTCTTTCCATATATTGTTTCTTCTGTATTCATTTCTTGTGTTTGAGATGTTTTCTCCTGATAATTACCACCAGCTAATGAAATAAATTTTCATTGTTTTGTTTGATTGGATATGCATGCAACATATTGAAGCATATGTCTCCCGAAGTACATATGCATAATGACACATGAACCAGGATAACAAAACATAAAACAACACAATGCCATAGCAAGTGATTAACTACAGGGTATAATGAATGCTTTCCTTGAGTCTCAAATATTCTTTTACCATTGCAGATTCCTCAGTCACTGCATGTATGGGAGTCATTACCTTGTAATGCTATGCGAAAAGTATGCCTTCATTTCTATTCCTAATGGTTGCTCTAGTTATTAATTCTACTTCTGATTTCAGAAGCAAGATTTGTTTTAAAACTCGTTTATGAATTCATCAGTCCTAAATTGTACGGCCAATACCCGGTGAATAAAAAGGAGCTAAAGGAATTAATATTAAGTTCATGACTTCTTTGGTAATGCTATTCCATTTACAGATATTTTATTTTGGAAATTTTTTGGAAGGTCTAACCTATTTGCTGTTCAGGTCTAAGTTGTTTGTTGTTTAATTGTATAGTAATGGAAGGTGATGAACACATTTTCTTGATCTGGCAGAGACCTACAAAATTGCTATTTGTTGGCAGGACATTTACATTATGAACAAATATTGCAGAATTGGACTGTATAGAGAAATTATTGAGATATAGGTGTACCCCTTTACATGTATTTTTTAATTAACAGAGTTTTCTCAAACGGTTGATAACAATATGCATTACTCCTGTCTCTGTTTTGCTTTGTGGATGAATGTTCAATTAAAGGCTGTTTTTATTTAGATTTTTGATATATTGTCCTTTTTCCTTGATGCAACCAGATCATTTCTAGTCTGCAATGTTGAAGGTAAGAGGATTCATATGAATTGTAAATGTCATTTAAACAAACTGGAGCAATGCCAATTTGAATATTCATCTCGCTGGGAAGATAATTGGACATCTATTAAGAAAAATTATGGACTGGAGTGCATTTGTTAAAGCTATCCTGTAAGTGTTGTCATGTTCCATATCATTATTTTGATCACAGATGTATAAACAACAAATGGAGTGTTAACTACCCTTACTGTTGATGTAGAGTCGCCAACCTTGCTGACGATGTAGGCCCCTAATAAGCATGGAGTAACTTCAGGGTATCAATTATCAACAACGTA